>JAJONR010006738.1:0-44486 GCA_029582245.1 Solanum etuberosum | reverse complement strand
AAGTCTAATAGATTTACCAAAAATAGGTCTAAGTGTGATCTCGCTAAAATCAAGTGTTATAGATGTGAAAATTTCGGTCACATAGCACCAAATTGTAAGCTTGAAAAGCTAAAAACCTTAGAACTTGATGAAGGAGTATAGGATAAGATTTACAGTTTGTTATACACTTCTGGTTCTGAGTCTGATTACGATTCTGATTCAGGTTCTGAAGAAGAAGTTGATTTGCTTGATATATCTGATAGTAATCAGCATGATAAAATGAATATTTGCAATACCTGTCATGGTGATATACGTTCTTGTGAAAATGATGAATTTTATAAATTGCAATCTCAATTTCAAGATTTAAATGTAAATACTATTACATCCGACAATGTGATATAACTTTTGAAAGAAGTCACTAATAATGATCTTCGAGAAAAAATTATTCATTTAGCTGCAAATAATAATGCTAGTTCAAGTTCTTCAAAAAATTTAGAAAAATAAAAGAATGATTTTGAATTTGAATATGCTGCACCTTATTCATTGTCTGAAATTAATAACATACTTAATAAACAGACTACTCATACAAGAGATTCTTCCTTTGATGATTTGAAAGATGAAATTGAAAATTTAAAAAATGAGATTAAATCTCTTAAACAAAATCAAATGATTTGTGATCATAGACTTACTCAGATAGAGACTGTTAATAACAAAGGAAAAAATATTGTTGAAGAAGATACTCTTGCAAAACCCTTTAATCATGATTCTAGACAAGGTATGTTTTTAGGAATGATGCAAATTGTTACTGCTCATAAATGGTACATTAAATGCACCATCTTGATTGATAATAGTTTTTCAATAACTGATATTGCTGTGATTGATAGTGGAGCCGATGTTAGTTGTATTCAAGAAGGTCTAGTACCTATTAAATATTTTGAAAAGACAACTCATTTGATTAAATCTGCTTCTGGACATGCTTTAGATATAAAGTATAAATTACCTAATACACGTATTTGCCAAAATAAAGTTTGCATTCCGCATTTCTTTTTCTTGGTTAAAAATCAGTTATACCCTCCAATTATATTTGGAACCCCTTTTATAAATGCTATTTATCCATTTACTAGCATAACTGCTAAAGGATTTTCTGCTACTTATGAAAATAGAAATTTAAATTATACTTTTATCACTGACCCTATTTCTCGTGATATTAATGCTTTGATTAATATGAAACAAAAGCATTTTGATTCTTTGCAACTAGAATTATTTAGTATAAATATATTTGATACTTTGAAATCCACCAAAGTGCAGGAAAAATCTGAATTAATATGTATTGTTGGGTGATTTCTTCGATGGGTTAATAGCTATATTATCTCCTCTTTCTATACACCGTCTTCAAATGTGCAACTTGTCTTTTCCGTAGGGAAATTGCATTAGAAGGTTTATTTCCTGATGAAGATCAAAGGAAAGCAGTAAGCAAAAGCCTCAACTTAAAGTACCCAAAACTTTCTGACATGCTAGACTATATTATCCAACAGCAGCCTGCGGTGTTGGATTCTGCTAGTGTGGGAGGTTCAAAGCTTCTTTTTCCATCAAAATCTTATGTGGCTATGATCAAGTTTTTGTTGAGGTGCTTTGAGGCAGATATGAAACAGAATAATTTGGTGGAAGGTGCCCATTTTTCGGCTACAGTTGAGAAATTATGCTTGCTTCTCGAACATGCAATGGCTTACGAAGGTTCTGTTGACCTGCATGCTAATGCCTCCAAAGCGCTTATATCTGTTGGATCTCATATGCCCCAGGTAGGCTCACATTTCCCTCGAATGCTAGAAGAAGAGGACCACACTAAATTCTCATTTTATATCTGATGTATGGGTTCAGGAATTTTTGGTCTTCTAATATAATTGACAGGTGATAACTTCTCGATATGTTGATAAAGTTGCATGGATGAAGCAATTTCTGGGGCATATTGACTTTGATACACGTGAATCTATATCTCGCTTAATTGGAATTGCTTCCTGTTCACTTCCTCTTCACAGTTTGTCTGATCTTATTAGTGAATTGATTGCCTCAGTCGGTACAACACCTAAGTTAAGGTTGTAGCTTGGATTATTAAACATTTAGTTGTTTGTTGCTTCTTGTGGATCATCTCCCTTGTTGGAGCAACTGCATTGGCTTCCTGATGATATAATGCATTATCAATTCTTCCAGGTTCGAGATGCAGCATGGTGTGCTATGTACTTTAGGCTATGTTACTGCAAATTGCATGTCAAGAACTGTTTCTGTAAGTTTTTTTCCTTCGGCATTTTGCATGTCAAGAACCGATACTGCAATGTGCATCCAGGTGCTTTTTGTCAATTGATGTAAAATGCATTGTAGAACATCAGTGTACTTGATTTAGATGGATACTTTGTTAGCCAAGTTTAGTTGTTGCACTTATGCTTCATGTATTATAACTTTGGTTCTCTTCCTCAGTATGACCTAAAACAATGCTTCAAGAGTAGGTGGTACACCGGCTCTGCATCATAAAAAGAGTGAAATCATTTAACTTCCAATTCCTAATCAACCCTCTGTGGATAGTCGAAGTTGGGACTGAAATATGCTGATCTCATAAATGAGTCAAAGCAATTATGCGTTGCCATATTTTCCAGAGTTTGGTCATACTTAATTCTGCATGTTCTATAGTGTATTATAGGTGTAGGTGTATTGTGTAAGAATTAAGGTAGGATAAACAAAATTAGTTTTCTCTGTTACTTTCGTCCCCTCAGGACGACTAGAGCTTATTCAATTTTTATTAAAATTTTGAAGTTGCTTCCACTTGATGCTTCCTAGCCAGTTACCATTCATTCTTTTTGTCCTACTTGCATGGTTCCTACCTTTAACGACCAAATATTTCTTCTTTGTTTAAAATTGAAGTTCCTTTCCAATCTTCTTGTTTCCTCTAATCCTCCTTTCTCTGCCTGGTTTTCCTGACCTGCTTCTGACACCCTCTTCTGCTCACTGATGCTATAGCTGTATGTTAATCCTTAGTGGTGGCCTTCTCATCCTTTTCTGCTCATTTGGTCTATAAAGCCTTGGGGCAAAGGGTAACGGAACTGGAAAAACTTAGTGGAACTGCGTTAAATTGGTTTTTTGATAGTTTAGGAGGGGTAAAGATGATAGATCTTTTGGTTTTGCTTACTGTATACTCCTGATGTAATTACCACTGAAATACACCATTAGTGTATTGCTGTCTATAAAATGTTAACTTTCTCAAAAAAAATTGGTTTTTTGTTCAGGGTAGCGCGGCAGTCAGTTCTCAGGGTAGGACCAAGTTAGTTTTGTTTAATTGGTAAGTAGGACCAAGTTAGGGGTAAGGTCTGTGTACATGCTACCCTTTAAGTTCCCAACTTCTCCGAGAGCACCCCGAGCCCCTTGGGTCTCAACCCGAACTTTACCAACAAGTTCCAAAACATATCCAACCTATTCAAAGTCTCAAAAAACATGATTTGGTACACAAATACTTAGAATGAGGGGTCGGCTTGTTACAATCTTTTACTGATATTAGCACATGTTACTTGGTCAGCAACCACCTGATTTAAGACCTGAAATTGACCAAATCAGGTAATAGAACCACTTTTTTCTTTATGGAATGTAATTTAGGTGTGGGGTAATTCACTTAACAGAGGGATGATTGGCTTAGGAGAGAATGTTGCAGTCGCGGAATCTACTAGGAGCAAATTTAGCACATGTTCATTTGAGTAACCAATTATCAAATTGAATACCTGAAATTGACCAACAACCTGATCATGTTGTAGAAATGAATGCAGTCATGTGCTTAGTGATAATTCTAGTTTCGAGGCTTGTCTGGCAAAATGAAAGACTGCAGCTTTTGGAAACCTAATAATGCATGCTTTGCAGGACAGCCAGATTGCAAAAATATTGTGTATAGTCTAGCACAAAGACAATAGATGCTGATATGGGGTCTCATGGATGCTTTGATTTTATTGACATCGTTAAGACTTGAGAGTTATCTATTGCATGGTAACTTAGAAATAAAAAATATGCGATCAATTTTTTTCAAAGATTTACCATCTTAAATGTACACAACTTGTGGATAAACCTATGCACTAATTGTTTATTTCATTATAGATCTTTATTTATTGATTTTGTTTCGATAAGCTTTCCTGTTGGTTACATAGATCTTTGTGTTGCTTTTCTTTTTACATGTGACAGATCCCTGAAGCTTTACTCCAGAGTACACTTAAATGTCTGGTCGATGTTGTAAATATAGAGACTGCCACATTGGCTTCTTTTGCAATGCAAGCGCTGGGCCATGTTGGACTTTGTATCCCATTGCCTCTCCTGCTGGTAGACTCTAGTTCAGGTGTGTTTGTATATTTATTGAGGCCACTATAGAATCTGTATGTGAAGCATGCTTGTAGTATAATTTTACTTGACCAAGCTTAAAACTGCAGTTCCCATATTGGTTGTCTTGCGTGAAAAGTTAAGCAAGCTGCTTGCTGGTGAGGACGTGAAAGCAGTGCAGAAAATTGTTATTTCGTTGGGACACTTGTGTGTCAAGGAATTATCCTCTTCGCATCTAAATATTGCTCTTGACCTGATTTTCTGTCTAAGCCAGTCAAAGGTAAGTGAAATTTCCTCCATTGATGGCCCTAAAGGTCTTTCTCCATGTTGGTGACATGCACAAACACTCTTTTTCTCAGGTTCACAGCTGGAGGAAAACACCACCTTAATTGTTATAATAATATCACTGCTATATAATGTCTTTCTTGTGCTCCTGCGTGGCATACATTGAGTTGTCATTATTTCATTTCCATCTGGGTTTCCTATTTTTGTTGTTGATCAGGTAGAAGATATCTTGTTTGCTGCTGGGGAGGCATTGTCATTTCTATGGGGTGGTGTTCCTGTTACTGCTGACATGATTCTTAAGAGTAACTACACTTCACTTTCCATGAGTTCGAACTTTTTGATGGGAGATGTGTCTTCTACAAGTTCTAGCTGTGTGGAATCTGAAGCCAATGAAGATGGCCATGGTACAGTTAGAGATGCAATCACTAGAAAGATTTTTGACGATCTATTATACAGTAGCCGGAAACAAGAGCGCTGTGCTGGCACTGTCTGGCTTTTGTCGCTGACAATGTATTGTGGTCAGCACCAGGCTATCCAGAAACTGCTTCCTGACATCCAGGTATCTTGAATTTAACTTGATGCTGACAGTTCCATAGCAAAATCTTATAATACATACCTGGGAAGAATTTTGAACTGGTTTGGGGTTAATCCTAATGTTATTGTATATATGGGAGAAGTACTCAAACTATTGCTTTTCAGCTCTATTAGCCTTTTGTATATGCTGCCAGGACAGTCTTTTGTTTCTTTTGATTATTGGGATATATTATTAGTAAAATCTAGAAAGTATTACAAGCGTTGACCTTCCTAGGGATAGGATTTCTTATTTGATTCATAAGTAAATAATACAAAAGACGGCAGTATATCATAGTACAAAAGTAAACCAAAAACTTGGATTTTGCTTCCATGCTTAGCTAGTGTGTCCGCCAACTGGTTAGCTTCTTTGTAGATACGTTGAACCCTTGTGTTTCCCAATCTAGTCAGGTATAACCTGCAGTCATCTATTACATTTTTGATAATAATCATTCCCGTTAGAGATCATGTTTATTGTTTCATAGTCAGTCTCAATTATGATAGTCACAATTTTGTTTTGAAGAGTGATGTTGAGACAGCTTCAAACATCTCTCTTCCCCTGATAAATACAATTTTAATAACTAACCACTGGGGTGCCTTTTAAACTGTGAGGCCTATGCTTCTTCAATTATCTATAGACATCAAAGTAACCTCCTTTTATTTTGATGTTTCCGAAGAAAACATTTTACCAGTGTCTTTTGAGCCACTGACTCTTGTACTATTGTAGGAAGCATTCTCTCACCTTCTGGCTGAGCAGAACGAGCTTACACAGGAGCTGGCATCTCAGGGACTTAGTGTTGTGTATGAGCTTGGTGATGCTTCTATGAAGAAAAGCTTAGTGAATGCTCTTGTTGGCACTCTTACTGGCTCTGGGAAGAGGAAAAGAGCTGTTAAGGTTTGATGACTACTTTTATCTTGCTCTAATTCTTGACAATCTTTCCTCGTGTGTTATACTATGAATACCCATTTTTTGCTCTGAAATTAGTTTTTTTTTTTTTTAAAATTTGTTCCTAGCTTGTAGAAGATTCTGAAGTGTTTCAAGAGGGTACAATTGGTGAAAGTCCAAGTGGAGGGAAACTAAGTACTTATAAGGAGCTTTGCAACTTGGCAAATGAGATGGGGCAGCCGGACATGATTTATAAGTTCATGGACTTAGCCAATTATCAGACATCTTTGAATTCTAAAAGAGGTGCGGCCTTTGGATTCTCCAAGATAGCCAAGCATGCCGGGGATGCTCTGCAACCTTACTTGCATGCTCTTGTTCCAAGACTCCTTCGTTATCAGTACGATCCTGATAAGAATGTGCAGGTACTTCCATATAAGCGCTTGTGCCAAGCTGGTGTTCTGTGTACTCCTAGTTTGGTAGGGGCTTAACTTAATAGTATTCCATTCAAGCAACCCTAAAGATCATTTTGGCTGTTTCAGGTGATATGTGAACTATTTAGTTTGTTATATTATGTTTTTCTCAGAATTTGTGTAAGATGGAGATAAAGGTGGTTCCCATGCAATTTGTTATGTTAATTTTTTGTATTAAATAAGCTGATATCCTACTGTCTGTGATTGTTTTAGCAGTTTTAGCCGCTAACTAAAAAATGTTTCGTTTGTTATTATATGCTTATGCTTTTCTCAAAAGTTGTGGTAAGAGGGAAAAAAAGGGGTTACCATGCAAAGGAAGACAGCCAAAGAAAGCTGGGGGAGGTGTGGTGTAAAGGGGGAGAGAAAAACAGTTCAAAAAACTCCCGGCGATAAACCAAAAGTCTCCTCTCTATATTTTTTCAACGGACGGACACAGAAGAATTTTTTTTGCAAACGGAGAAAATTGTTTACTTTTCTCTGTCTTAAATTTACATATTTTCATAACGGATACCCCCCCCGACCCGGAACACGTTCAATATCAAGACTCAATATCATCGCTGACGGGCGTTTTGTTTGCCGCTGGCGAGATATGGCTGTTGGGCCGCCTTGTCACATGGATTTATCTAGAATTTCATTTCTTCTTCGATCTATTATTTCACGAAGCCCTACCTGAAGAGGAAGATATTCTCGGCCAATATTGCTTCGGGACTTGGAATTATGATAATGGCTTCTGGGGGAAAGGGAATGTTGGAGAAGGTGAAGAGGCTTTTGAAGATTATATATTTCATGGTGGCGATGTTGGCATCGTTGCTGGTACTATAGGCGCCACTGATTGTGGCAATTGGGGATGTTTTGGTACCAAGTGTGTTGATTTTGACCTTTACATGCGTAAGATGTTACAGTTTCAAATAACATTTGCAGAGATATGCCTTCAAAAGCACATTGACGGACATTCCTCTCGTTTCTGTAATGAGATCTCTTATTATCACCTCTGTTTATTCTTTGTGTGATGGCCCCGCTCTTTCGCATGGACCATACCTCGGAACGGTTATATTCTGTTCCATCATTTCCATTATTCTTCTTTCTATCAAAGCTTGTATTTTCTGTCAATTCATATCTGGAGGTTGAAGCTTCATCTTCTATCTCAAGGCAAAGGCCTCATCTGAAAAGTCATGGGGGTGTGCCCGTGTTGTTTCTTTCTTCGGTAGTCTTAGCTCTTGGACATGCTGTAATTGCTTACAGAACAAGCTTTTGAGCAAGGAGGAAGCTTTTGTTTCACTGAGTTGACCCAGAAGCTGTCCTTTCGTGCAAAGTTGGATTCTCTTCATACAGTAAGGTGCCACAATCTCCAATTCCGACAGGTAAAACAAGAAATGAGAGTGATATGAGGAGAAAACTCGCAGGATCGGCTCATGAGGATGGGAAAGTCCCTGCTATATTGCTTGCTGATGTTGACAGTTCATTCATTTCTTGCCTTGGGCTCTCTCTTCATTACAAACTTTGCTTGCCTGGCTCACCTTACCGTTCTTTGTCTTTCAGACCTTCTGCTCACCCATTGCATGTTTTGTCAAAAAGTGATTATCGTATTCGGAGGTGCCACAGTAGTCAATTTCATACTCACACTCTCTCTATACCTCTTTTAGATGTGTCTCCAACTTCCCCAGTTCTGTCTGAAGAAATCCCTAGTTTCAGCCTAGATGAAACTGGTGATGAAGATGATGTTGGTAAGGTGGGATGTTCATTCCCAGTATGAGATGTTGAAGGAAATAATCAGTTTGTTACTGTTCTAGTGCATGGTTTTGGAGCCGGGGTTTTCTCTTAGAGAATGATGATGGATGAGCTAGCCCAATAGGTAGGTTGTGCAGTCACAGCCTTCTACAGGCCAGGATGGGGATTGACATCTAGGCCATGTCAGACAGACTGGGAGGAGAATCAATTGCCTAATCCCTACAAGATTGAAAGTCAGGTTGACCTGCTTCTCTCGTTTTGTTCGAGTATGGGTTTTACTTGAGTTGTACTTGCTGGTCATGATGATGGGGGTGGATTGCTTGCACTGAAGGCTGCACAAATAGTTCAGTCATCCAGGAATTTGATTAATCCCCTTATTAAGGGGATTGTATTATTGGATGTTAGCCTATGAGGAGAACTGGTTCCAGCCTTTGCAAGGATATTATTGTGTACTTCTCTCGGGAAATTGCACTGTGTGCATCCACTGTTGGGAACAGAAATTACTCAAGTTGTTAATAGACGTGCATGATATGTTGCCATCAAGTTGACAACTGATGTTTTGAGCCTATACAATCCCTCATTATGTGAAGAAGGATGAGATGAAGCACTCCATGAGGTAGGAAAACATTCATCTGAGACAGTCCCTCTCACCTGAAAATGCAGCAGAACTGCTAAAAACAGTCGAAAGTTTATCAGTTCTGGTGATCGGAGGAGCTGAAGATGCACTTGTATCTATAAAATTTGTTCAAGTGATGGCATCAAAACTTGTAAATTCTAGACTGGTCGCCATATCTGGCTGTGGACATCTTCCACATGAGGAATGTACGAAAGCATTGCAAGCAGCCATGTCTCGCCGTTCAACAATAGAATTTTAGTGGAACCACAACTGCAACTTCAGTAGGATGCTCTAATGTCAAGTTACAAGTATTTATTCAACTAATATTTTTGCCCATTTTTTCACCTACACCTTTTGTAATTTTTCTTTTCTAAATTTACTCAAACAGTAGAGGTCCAAGTCCACCTCTCCTTTTGGTAGCTTTAATTCTGAATTTGCAGCTTGAGTGTTAGAGCTTTCAAAATGTTATCTTTCTACGCTCCCTCCTCTCTCCTCTCTCCTTCTTTCTTGTTTCTGTTTGCAGATTCTTAAACTCGGTTTTGGTTTCTGTTTCCTACCACTTAAGAGTGGAGATAACATCTTTGTACATGTTCTTTTTTCTTCGGAACAGTGTAGCAGATTTCCTGCTATAATCTCTCGAGCTCCTTCTCGCTATTTGTGAAATTCTGAGTAACAGAATGGTTGAATACAAGAACAGTTATTTCTTTAAAAAGAAAAGGTGGTTACCGTGCAGTTTGTTATAATTATTTTTTGTATTAAGGAAATTGATATTGTACTGGCTGTAGTGATGATGCCCATTTTTGAACTATTTTATTTTCCTTTAGGATGCGATGACACATATTTGGAGATCACTGATTCCCGATTCAAAAAAGACAATTGATGAGCATTTTGATCTTATTATGGATGATCTTTTAACTCAAAGCGGATCCCGACTTTGGCGATCACGAGAGGCTTCTTGTCTAGCGCTTTCAGATGTAATCCAAGGACGTAAATTTGATCAGGTAAAATCATTGATTTGTCATCTTAAAGTAAATTGCACTTGTCTGTGATAAACATTTAGAAATCTTGGTTAGAATGATTAGCATTATGATCGAGAAAGTTGGTCAAAGTTTTGAGGTTATAGGGTGGAAACAATTGCATATATGACTCTTGTCAAAAGAAAAGGAAAGAAGAAAAAGAGATAATTATTATTGAGGTACTTAACAAAAATAAAAGTTATTATACTTGATCTAGAGAGGGAATTTGGAGGATGACAGAAGTAACTTATTCTCTATACAGAAAACTGTTCCCACTAACACTTAGGGGTCGTTTGGTAGAGTGTATTAGGAAATATAATGCATGCATTAGGTGTGTGTATTAGTAGTACCTTGTTTGGTACACTTTTTCATGCCATGTATAACTAATGCAAGCATTAGTTATACACTCTATTGTGTATTAAGTTGTGTATTACTAATACCAAGTAATTCTAGGTATTAGTAATACATAGCATTTTAACACTTGCATTAGATTAAATAGTTACAAAACTACCCTCAAAGCCTTTTTAAAACATTTCCTAGCATTTTCTCACAAATCTAGAATCTTTTCATTTTCTTTCTTGTCATGTATTTTTATTTTTATTTGTTTTTCAGTGTCTTTTAATTTGTTGGTGTCTTAATAGGCTTTATGGCCTCTTAAATATCTTTTATATATATATATATATATATTTTAAAAAAATCTAATTTCAATATAGTTTAATCAAAATTTCTACTATTGTGACGATAAATTTGATAATTTTTTTTTTTTTGCCAACTTTTCACAAAAATATTTTGACGCAATAGTACAACTGTTTAATATTATTTTTGAAAAAAAAGAAGAAGAGTTAATGATGTTTTAGCAAAGAACTTTGTTGCAAAGGAAGTGTACAAAAAAATAAAGTGTGAAGGGTATTTTTGTAAACATGTATTTTTAAATAGAAATTATGCAAGATTTGTTATTTCTAATACATCAAACCAAACAGTGTTTAAGAAATAATGCTTGCATAACTAATGCAAGCATTACTAATGCACCCTATTTTGTATTATTCTTATACACTCTACCAAACGACCCCTTAATTTTCTTCATGTACTGGTGACTAGCTTTGTATCTCTTTACCAGCATCAAGGTTATGTATTGTACATGATGTAATGGTAAAAATATCCACAAATTCTCAAAAAAAAAAAGGTTTACAAATCCCAAAATATGATTTCTTATTTATTATTTCGTCCGTCTCATTTTATGAACCAGTGTTTTATTGGCCACAAAATTCAAGAAAGAAAGACTTTTGAAATTTGTGGTCTAAAACATGGCACATATTTCTGTGGCTATAAAGTCATATCATTAAGGGTTAAATGAGAATTTTAAAGTTCAATTATTTCTAAATAAAGAAAGGTGTTATTCTTCTTTACGACAGACTAGAAAAGCAAGGGTCACAAAAATGGGACAGAGGGAATATTGTTATTGTTATGTTCTTAATTTGACAAGTCTGACCACAAAAGTAAACTAATCTGAGGATTACAGAACCTTGCAATTTGAGAGAGGAGACTACTCGTTTTGATTGTCCATCATAATTGCTTGTTGAGGTCCACTTGGTCTACCCTCCCTTACTAAACAATTTCTGAACTGAGCTAGTGGTTTCTGTATTACAAAAACTAAAAACAGTTGGGCAGTTTCTTTTGGTCACATTGGATATTTTGTTGATGCTTCTAAAAGCTATACCAAAAGAGATAACTAATATGATAGGATCAGAAAGTTTGATGACGCGGTGAGATATTGTAAAATTTGATAAAGAAGAAAATGGTTTTTTTGTATTTCAGTATGCCTTTACATCCTATGAGAAATGGGTATTATACAAGTAAATCTTAACTAATTAAGGAAAGACGATCAAATGAAATCAAAAAAATACTTTTTTCGTATAATTACGCTAGGAAAAGGGAAATTGATCTCCTAAAATCATGCTAATGAATTACCCTTCGGGGTGGCCCAGTGGTTTGGGCTTGGGACTTCCACGTTGGAGGTCTCAAGTTCAAAACCCCTTGCCAGCGAAAGCAAGGGGTTTACCTTCTGGGTCGAGCAAGCCCAGTGCGGGTTACCTCTCCTGTGTGGTTTGCAAGCTATTGCATAGTAGCGGGGGTTTTACCTTGTTCGCACCCAAAGGGTAGCGGCTGCGGATTTCCTTTGTCATAAAAAAAATCATGCTAATGAATTAACACAATCAACACTCCCCTCAAGTTGGAGCAAAAATGTCGTAAACACCCACCTTGCAAACCAGAGTATGAGAAGTCCTTTTGCTGAGGCCTTTTGTAAGTACATCTGCTAGCTGTTCTTCTGAAGGTACATGAAGTGAACTCAAGGTGCCACTAGTAATTTTCTATTTAATGAATTCCCAATCAATTTCAATATGTTTTGTTCAGTATGCTGAACAAGATTCTGAGCTAATTGATAATTCTCAAAAAAAAAAGAAAAGATTCTGAGCTAATTGATTGCAATTTTTATTTTGAGGAATGGTAACATAGATTGCAACTTTTTCTTAAAGAATGGTGACATAGATTGCAACTCTGTTGTCGCACTACAAGGAAAAAGTTTCCTTTTCTTTTTCCTGAAAAATATCAATTCTTCTAGTAACTTTTGTAGCCAAAGAAGCTCACAAATACCCTCTGCCATAACTCTATTCTGCTTCTACAGTTGATCTTGCAATTATATTTTACTTCTTACTTCTCCAAGTAACTAGGTTCCTCCTGCGAGTGTACAATAATCAGATGTAGATCTTTTGTCATCTAAAGATCAAGCCTGATGCCCTGATGCATGTCCGTTTTCAGAGAAATATAGATAACTCACCAGTAGAAGAGAATTCAACTTTGACAAATTGCATTATGAGATTTTTTGCTCTATTTCTTCTTGAGTAAGTTATCGAAGCATATTTATCCGAACACCCAACAACTTCCCTTGAGTTCTTTCTCCAACTTCACTTTTCCCTATGGGTAGTGGTTTTAACGGTGGAACTAGGGGGAATCATCTTTTCCTTCTTATTGCTCTCCTCTGAAGAGGTGCTGGTGTAAGCCTGAAATAGCTCAAATTCTTATAACGTAAAATGCATGCTGACAATAGATCTCCTGGAGTGAGGATGAAAACATTTGTACCCTTTTTGTGTAGGAGAATACCCATAAAACACACTTAAGGGCTCTAAGATCAAGTTTCCTAGAACTCCTAGTGTGAACCAAACCTAAACATTTTTCTGAGGAACAATATGTTTATTCTCAACCTTTAAAGCCTCGAGAGGACTCTGATGATTGAGGGTTTTAAGTGGCGTTCCTATTGATATGATATACAACAACTAGAATGGCATCCCCAGTGGTTTTTTGGTAGATTCCGGGTTAACATAAGAGATCTTGCCACTTCGAACAAATGCCTATTTGTTCTTCCAGCAACCCCATTTTGTGCACTAGTGTAGGGACAACTAGTTTGATGGATTATCCCATTGAACTCCCTTAAGCACCAAATCTTTTATCTATGTATTATGTGCCATTTTCAGTTCACAATTTTTTTTATCCGAGGCTCTAATTGAGTACAAATTATCTTATGGAATGACTAAAAACAAGAGAAAAACCTCACTTTTGGCCTTTAACAGATGCACCAAAGTTATCCTAGGGTAATAATCAATAAAGGTAACAAACTATCAATTTTCAGGCAAAGAAATAGTTTTAGGACCTCGGACATCCGGCTGAATAATCGTTATATTAGTTCTTCTATTATCACTCAAAGGGTAAGAGTTTTTAGTATGCTTGATATATTCACAGGCATTATAAAACATAGAGTCAAACTTAGTCTGGAAAACAAATTAGGGTACAACATCTGTAAAACCAAAAAGGATGGGTGCCCCAACCGCTATGCCACTGGGTTATTTCTTGATTGACATCCTTATTTCCTCCAAAAAAGGGCTTAACTAGAGTCTCCAGTCCCAACCAAACAGTTATTAGTCGTCATGCAATTTACAACTGCCAATCCTGTTCCTTTTTTTGAAGATCCTTAAAAACACAGTGATTAAGGAAGAGCTCAATACTACAACTTAGTTCTTTGGTGATGGGGCTAACAGATAACAGGAAACTCAGGTACATGAAGAATGGATGATAATGTAATATCAGGTGTACAAACACCAAAACCTGTTCCAGTGATGGGGTTTAGAGATCCATTCTCAAATAAGTCTCTTTGGGACTAGGAAAGTAGTTTTGGTAAGCCTTAGAGGAGCCTGTCATGTGTATTCATATCAGAATGAGGTACTTTCTTGGATGTAAATTATGGCTTACTCTTCCCACTCTGCATTGCTTGTAAGAGAGCAATTGTTAAATAAGCTTTTCCTGGAATTTTCCAGTCTTGCGTTTTTATAGTTTGGAATATCGTCCATATCCTTTAATTTGATGTGTACTTGTTGATCTGTTTTTCTGTGGTATCCGTTATTGCAGAGAGCATAATTGTTGCCTTATCTGACAATGTTCAGCATTGCATATGATATAGGTTGAGAAGCACTTAAAAAGAATTTGGACTACTGCTTACCGTGCGATGGATGACATAAAGGAGTCTGTACGAAATTCGGGTGACAGATTATGCCGGGCTATTACTAATCTAACATTGAGGTTATGTGATGTTTCTCTCACACAAGTTTCAGAGGCAACAAAGACAATGGAGATTGTCTTGCCGTTACTGCTATCTGAAGGCATAATGAGTAAAGTTGAAAGCATTCGCAAGGCATCCATTGGAGTGGTTACAAAACTCACAAAGGTTTCATTCTATCTAGAAAATTGAACTAATGAATCTGTCTAGTAGACCTTCCAGTTTCTAAAATACTCATAATGCCATGTCTTTTCCTCCTCTGTTAATCATTTCAGTCAGATCATTATGGTGCTTCTGTTCATACTTGACTGAGAAGAATTTCTTTGCTTCGTTCTGTAATGTTCTTGCATTATTGCACCAGAGTTGAATGTTAAAGTTCTTATCTGGTGGTTGACGATCATCATGTGTATATAGTAGAAGATGTTTTAGATGAAAGAGAAACTTGTCTATTCTAATCTAGTGCCCATGCAAATATCCCACCTTTTTCTTGCTTGCGTAGATCCAATAAGTTCGTTTCAGTCTCAAACAATCCAATTTAGTTCTTTTAACAGTTTTTTCAATAATTGCAGGGTGCGGGTGTTGCACTCCGGCCACATCTACCTGACCTGGTCTGCTGCATGCTTGAAAGCTTATCAAGCCTGGAAGACCAAGGGTTGAATTATGTTGAGGTCTGGCAAATTCTGTGGTTTCTGATATTGCTTTGGTACTTATTAGTGTCTGGAACATTATTTTATTGTTCTTTTCATTTTCTAATGTTTTCCCCTTTTCTTCGGGCCTCTCCCTTATCTCAGTTGCACGCAGCAAATGTTGGTATACAAACCGAAAAGCTTGAAAACCTCCGTATATCAATAGCAAAGGGCTCACCAATGTGGGAAACTCTTGATCGTTGCATTGATGTTATTGATTCCCAGTCGGTGGAGTTATTAGTACCTCGTGTTGCTCAGTTAGTTCGTGTTGGTGTTGGATTAAATACCAGGTATTTTGCAAGTCCCATATTTAATTTTACTTGAAAATTGCAATTTGATTGGAGTTTAGTCTGCATTTATCTTATTCTCTGTATTGTCTCTTTTTTGAGAAGGTAACATTTGTATTAAAATCAAAGCACAAAGGTTGTGCTGGTAACTGTGAGAAATATAGGAGAAGAAGAATATTATTGAATTGTTTCTACATTATTACACAAAGACCCTATTTATAGACACTACAATACAATCCTTTACCAAGTAGGATACTATTTACTACTCCTATTCCTATGACTATTCGTATTCTTATTCCTATTCTAAGTAGGATTGTATATACCTAGTCCTATTCTAACACTTTCCCTCAAGCTAGTGCATACAAATCATATGTACCTAACTTGTTACAAATGTAATTAATACGAGGACTGATGAGGGGCTTGGTGAGATATCTGCAAGTTGATCACTCGACGTCACAAAATTGACAATCAATCTCAATGTGCTTAGTCTTCTCATGAAATATTAGACTTGATGCATACTGCCAGCCAATCTCAATGTATTTGGTCTTCCGTGAAATACTGAATTTGATGAATAATGTCAATAAAACACAGAGTGATAAAATTACAGTGTTGAACTTCCCAAACCAAGCCTGCACAAATTGTTTCAGGCCATAGAGTGACTTACGTAATCGACATACAAGGCTACTAAACTCCCCCATGAGCAACAAAATTAGGTGGCTGCTCCATATAGACTTCTTCACAACGCAGTGGTCGTCGGAAAGTGCTCAAAATCTAGTATAAAGTATATGGATCATGTTGGAATCAATAGACGAGTCGATATTAAATAAGAAAGTCATCGAAAAACTGGTTGAAACATGCTCATACACTGGAGTATTAGATTTGATGGCTGAAAGTTGTCACAATCTAAGAAATAAAATTATATGGGTAGGGTCGGAATGATGGCACGACCCAACTGAAAAATAGAAATTATATAGGAAAGGTCGGATTGACGGCACGACCTTATTGAAAAAGAGAAATAATATGGGTAGGGTCGGAATGATGGTACGACCCTACTGAAAAAGAGAAATTATATGGGTAGGGTCGGAATGATGGCACAACCCTATGCAAATAAGATTTGAGGAGTCACCGAAAAGACGAATGGAACTACGCAAATCAAATCTGAGGAGTCACTGAAAAGACACACGGTGCTATGCAACTCAGATATGAGAAAGTAGTTTGGAAAAATCCACGGTACTATGCTAATTAAATATGAAAAGTAGTCCAGAGAGATGCATGGTGCTACACAAATCAAATATGAAGAAATAGTCACCGGAAAGATGACACAGTGCTACACAATTAAATATGAAAAAGTAGTCATCGGAAAGATGGCATGGTGCTACACAAATACTGACGGATATGGGGTTGACACAAAACAGCCCTAGAAAGTCACCGAAAATTGATGCACAATGACGTGTTTGACTAAGTTTTCTTCCCTTGAATATGGGGTTCATGCATATATCATTGGCCCTACTTTTGTTAACATAATCATTGGCCAGACGGGTGACATATATGGGTAATAGCCACCCGCCGACAACGGAAGCTCTTTGATTCTCTACCAAGATTGTAGAGGCTCTGATAGCACGTGAGAAATATAAGAGAAGGATATTATTGAATTGTTGTTTCTACATTATTACACAAAGACCCTATTTATAGACACTACAATACAATCCTTCACCAAGAAGGATACTATTTACTATTCCTATTCCTATTCATATTCATATTCCTATTCCTATTTTAAGTAGGATTGTATATACCTATTCCTATTCTAACAGTAACTATGCACATATCAGTGTTATCAAAGGCACAGTTAAAGCGCGCTTAAACCCTGAAGCGAGGCTCGTATTGAGCGCTTCCCCTCGCTTAATGTGCGCTTTAGTATCGTCGTCAAGATTCTAAGAGATACTTTTCCTTGTGAATGAGTATTTCCCGAAGAGGCGACGCTAAACCATTGATATTTCACTTTATCGTAAAAACAATCAATTTCCTTGTCCATATATTTGTTATTTATGCTTATAATTATTAGTCTTGGACTGGACATATATATAGTTGTATGTTTTCTCCATTTGCACCTTTTCTCAATAAAGCTGACGCTTTATTTGCGCTTTGCACTTAAAGCTCCAACGAACCTTCGAGCTTTTTTGTGCTTTTCGCTTTTGCTATCACTGGTACATATTCCAAAAGTAAAGAAAAACCTATCCTTGCTCTTCTTACAAGGATTTTATCAAGTCTATTATGGATTCATCATCATTTACATGATTTTCTTTACAACAAAACATAATCAGCAAGATACAATTCATTTTTAACTTCTGAGTAGAGCTGCTTGCCTGCTTCTGCCTTCAAAATGGAACACCTGGCATTCCTTTCCTTCCAGGTTATCCACCAAATGCAAACTGTAATGAGGTTCCACCATTTCTTTCGCCTGAAATTTCCCCCCTGATTGTACCAGTACCTCGGTAGGGTCAGTTGTAGTTTTTGGCATAGACCACCTGATTCCAACTATACTTAAAAATAGTTGCAACAGTTGAGAAGTGACACTACAGTGTAGAGACACGTGGCTATTAGACTCTGAATCTTCACAGCATAAGTAACATCTGGAGCTCTATTTGAATCCTTCACTGTCTGTTGTGCCCTGGAATAACTCCAGCTGGTTTAGTATTCAGCTACTCTGTCAATTACTCAATTTCCCAGTTATTGAGCATTCTTCTGAAATTAAAGTACCGTTCCTGCATGCTCCACATCTCTCCAACAATCTCTGTATTGTATGTGTGACTTGAATGATTAATTACCTTTTTATCTCAAAAATTGAAGAGATCCCATTTGTTTGGTGATGAACCGCCATTCATCTAGTTCTGAATTCTCATGTATTCATGTCACGTTATATGTTCTCCTATTGACAGGGTTGGTGTTGCAAATTTTATAAGCTTATTAGCGCAGAAAGTTGGCGTAAATATCAAACCTTTTACAACCATGCTACTGAGACTTCTATTTCAAGCTGTTAAGGAGGAAAGAAGTGCTACTTCAAAACGTGCGTTTGCAAATGCTTGTGCCACAGTTCTGAAGTATGCAACTCCTTCCCAGGCCCAGAAGTTGATTGAAGACACTGCTGCTTTACATCTCGGGGACAGGAATGAACAGATTGCATGTGCAGTTTTATTGAAAAGCTACTTTTCCTCAGCTGCTGATGTTTTGGGTGGATATAATGATGTCATTGTGCCAGTAATATTTATTTCAAGGTCAGACTCTATCTTTCCTTTCTCTATTTCATAGCCTGTGATTGCAAATTTTTATGAAATCTTGCTTCATGTTGTCATGTCAATTTTCCCAAGAGAAGTTAGCATGTTCCAGTAATCTTGAATTTGCTGTCACTTCTTACATGACAACGTATCTAAGTGTATAAAATGAGGTAACCTTAATTATCGAAGAATCTATATATCACCATGTTATCTTGTTCAAACGAAGAATAGAAATGTAAATATGAACATAAAAATTTACATGACATGACAACCTAAGTAGTATGGACTTGGAATAATGAGACAATGCTAACTTCTCTTAACATGACATGACAACAAATTCAAGATTACTGGGATAGCAAATTCAAGAATATTGTATAATCCTGTTTCAAATGCATAAAATGGATTTAATTCCTCTCTCAGGAGTAGTATAGTTAGGGAACCGGTTATCTGGGATCCTGTTCTGCACATGAATGTCACTTTTTATTGCCCAACTCTCCGAGTTTGGATATTTGGGAGAAGTTTGTAATCTCGAGGTCAGGATAATACCTGCTTTTAACGTCAATCTTGCATGCTGTTTCTTGGTTCTTCCCCCCAAATTTGCATACTGGTAGGTTTTACTGTCAGTTTCTTTCTATCAATTCTCTGTAGGAATATGCTCTCTTGTTTCACTAAATCTTTTGTTGTCAAGTGTTGTCCTTAGACTTCCAGTTAATGATTGACGTTCTTCTTTATGGTTTGAAGTCCAGTTTCTGATATTATTCAAATGATCATGATCCTTATATTTTCCTTCCTTAGTAATTCTGATTGAATCTTGTGCTTTATTTGTTGGTTACTGACTTAAGGGCCACCTTTGACAAATATTTTATGTCATTTTAAAATGGAAGTTTTAGGAAGTTCTTGAAATTCTAGTGGTAGGACAGCCTGATGGAGTAGTCAATGTGAACTCTGAACTTTTTGTTTTTTCTACCTCCACCACCCTCCCTTTTTATTGGGAAATGGTAACAAGTACCCCCATCCCCTCTTTTAGAACAATATTTACATACTTGCAACAATATTTACATAATTGAACCTTCTACTTGAGCTTGCAGGTTTTGTCCGGTTGTAATGCCAAGTATTTAAATTTCTCCTAACGGTATTTTCTATGACTAGTGCTTATCAGTTGACACCAATATATAATCTTTTGCAGATTTGAGGATGAAAAATCTGTTTCTAATCTGTATGAAGAAATGTGGGAGGAAAATATGAGTAGTGAACGGGTTACTCTTCAATTGTACTTGGGGGAGATCGTTGAGCTTATCAGTGGAGGAATTATGTCATCCTCATGGTCTCGTAAACAGAAGGTACTAATGATCTTTCTTATATTCACTCCCAATCCTAGTTAAGTGCTTGAAAATTTAACTATCTGCAGTTTTCCCCTTGCACCTTAGCGAAAAAGGTATTTTGGGTTGTTTCAAGAGTTTTACTATCCTATTTATATCCTCATGCAGGCTGCTCAGGCAGTAAGTAAGCTCTGTGACACCCTTGGTGAGGTGGTTTCTTCACAGCACCATGTACTCCTCTCATCCCTCTTGAAGGAAATCCCTGGACGCATATGGGAGGTAGGAGTTGGTACTTTTACCTTTTTATTTCCTTGGGTAAACTGGTATTATTTCTTCTCATTCGCTTCATTCAGTTTATATGGTAGCCTTTCCATTTTGGGATGTTCCAAGATCTTATAACATGATTCCGCTATTAATAATATTATTTTATGCATATTTCACAATTTTTTTAAAGAATCTACATCACTGAACTTTTTCAACTTTTGAATTTTGTAATATTTTCTCAGCCAAACTAGCTTTTCACTTGTTCTTAATATATATATTCCGTGCCACTATATTGTCAGAATTGGAATAGGTATATGTAATCCTACTTAGAATAGGATTAGGAATAAGATTAGGAATAGGAATAGGAATAGGAATAGGAATAGGAATAGGAATAGGAATAGTATATAGTTTCCTACTTGATAAAGGATTGTATTGTAGTGTCTATAAATATGGTCTCTTTATAATAATGTAGATACAACAATTCAATAATATTCTTCTCTTATATTTCTCACATGGTATCAGAGCCAGATCCATCCCCGTTTGGACTCCCGGACCACGCTTCAGTCGGGCCTAGGCATGAAGGGGGGGGGGGGGTGTTAGAGTGGGTAAAAGTCCCTACATTGGTTGGGGAATGGACTGGTTTTTGGGGTTGAGTTAGGCCCAAGTGTTATATCTTTACATGGTATCAGAGCATATCTTTCGGTGACTACTTTTTTCATATTTAATTTGTGTAGCACCATACCATCATTCTGGTGACTACTTTCTCATATCTTATTTATGTAGCACCGTGCCATCATTTCGGTAACTACTTTCTCATATCCGATTTGTGTAGCACTGTGCCATCCTTTTGGTGACTACTTTCTCTTATTTGATTTGCGTAACATCATTTTTTTTTCCGGTGACTACTTTCTTAATTGTGCAGGGTCGTGCCATTACTGCGATCCTACCCATTTAAGTTCTCTTTTTCAGTAGGGTCGTGCTGTTAATCCGACTCTACCCATATAATTTCTATTTTCCAGTACCCATATAGTTCTCTTTCTTAGTAGGGTCGTGACGTAATTTCGACCCTGCCCATATAATTTTATTTCTTAGATTGGTACCACTTTCAGCCATCAAATCTAATACTCCGACGCATGAGCATGTTTTGGTCAATTTTTCAGTGACTTTCTTATTTAATATCGACTCATCTATTGATTCCAAGACGATCCATATATTTATACCAGATTTGAGCACTTTTCGGCGACCCCTACACTGTGAATAAGTCTTCTATATGAAGAAACCACCTGGTTTTGTTATGGGGGGAAGGGGGTCTAGTAGCCTTTGTATGTCGATTGCGCAGTTCACTCTATGGTCTTGATATAGTCTTCTAGAGCTTTGTTTGGGAAGTTCAACATAGTAATTCAAGAGTTTGGCATGACTCATAGTGGGGCTAATCATTTTGTGTTTTATCAGCATTCTGCATCAAATTCTATATTTCATGAGAAGACTAAGCACATTGAGATTGACTGTCAATTTTGTGAAGTCGAGTGATCAACTTGCAAGTATCTCCACTAAGCTCCTCACGGTCTTCATATTAATTACATCTATAACAAGCTAGGTACATATGACTTGTATGCACTAGCTTGAGGGGGAGTGTTAGAATTGGAATAGGTATATACAATCCTACTTAGAATAGGAATAGAAATAATAATAGGAATAGGAATAATATATAGTTTCCTACTTGATAAAGGATTGTATTGTAGTGTCTATAAATAGAGTCTCTGTAATAATGTAGATGCAACAATTCAATAATATTCTTCTCTTATATTTCTCGTATATATTACAAATTCTTAATGTCTTAAACTCTGTTCAATCAAACAACATCAGATAACATGAAGTAGAGGAGTAATATGCAACATGTTCAGTTTTCGATAGACCCTTTGCTCTGAGTTGAGGTAGAGAGGTTGTTTCCGATAGATCCGTTCAATGTCTTAAACTTTGTTCAATCAAACAACCCGTAAGATAAAATAAAAAAAACATGTCATAATGAGGTCTGGGCAGGGTAGTGTACGCAGACGTTGTTTTCGATACATCCTTTGCTCAAGACAAAAATAGACTAAAGAAAAACGTAATGGGAGTACAAGAGACGATAGGTAGTAAAAAAACAACAAATAGTACCAGAAAGTACCACAATCAAGATATCAACAAAATCGAAGAATAAGAAACTACAAGCATATCCTTAAGACTACTAATAAGGGAACCACGACAATGCACTTTACCTACTAGCATGAACACACTCCTACCTACTAACCTTCTATCATAATTTGCGTACTCCGCACCTTTCTATCTAAGATCATGTCCTCGGTAAGCTGCAACTGTGTCATGTTCTATCTAATCACCTTTCCCCAATACTTCTTCGGGCTACCGCTTCCCGCATCTTGTCTTCCACTGAAAAGTCACTCCCACCTTGTCTCAGATATCCTTATTCTTAATCATATCCCTCCTAGTAAACCCACATATCTATCACAAGATTTTGGATGCGAGCCTCCATTTCATCCACCCTGCACCAATACGTTGAGTGACATCCTTGTGTATCTCTCTATCTCTCTAGATAAGAAGCCCAAGATACTTGAAATTACCTCTATTTTGGATGGCTTGTGTATCAAGCCTTACTTCCACATTAGCGTCATGCGTCACCTCACTAAACTTGCACTTTAGGTATTCAGTCTTGGTCCTGCTCAACCTAAACTCTTTTGACTTCAGGGTTTGTCTCCAAAACTCCAACTTAGCATTAACTCCTTCGCAAGTATCGTCAATCAAAATTACGTCATCTGCAAATAATTTACACCATGGCACCTCACCTTGAATTTGTCGCGTCAATACATCCATCACCAAGACAAATAAAAACGGGCTAAGGGTTGATTCCTGGTGCAACCCCATCAGCACTTGGAATTGCTCCAAGTCCCTTCCCGCTATTCTTATTTGGGTCTTAAGCTCCATCATACATGTCTTTAATCGACCTTGTGTGCGGAACAGGTGTTACTAGCCTCTAAGCACCTCCTTAGGTACTTTGTCGTGAGCCTTTTCTAGGTTGATGAACGCCATGTGTAAGTTCCTCCTCTCCCTATACTGCTCCACTAGTCTCCTTACGAGATGAATGGTTTTTGTAGTCGAGCGTCCTGGCATATGTTCGAACTGGTTCTCAAAAATACTCACGAGCCTCCATAACCTCAACTCCACCACCCTCTCCCAAACCTTCACAGTGTGGCTTAGTAACTTGATACCCCTTTAGTAGTTGCAATTCTGAATGTCTTCCTTGTTATGAACAACATTGCCACAATATAATGCAAAATTTAAATTATGTCTTAAACTCTGTTTCCAAACTAACAACTATCACGTAAAATGATGCAAAAGGAAGTACTATGTTGTTTCATAACATGTTTTTTCATGTTTTAAAGGTTTTTTTTGACAAATATTGTAATAGTATTCTTTTTTTACCTATGATCACTACATCATGCTTTGTTTATCGTCAAACTACTTGTATATATGTTGCTTGTGTGTATGTATATATGTAAAACTACTAATATGTGTTAATGATCATATACTTCCAAAATGGCAAGTTTGTATTTTGTAATCCTCCTACTTTGTTAGTGTTGTGGCCATCTAAAATCAGAGGGTAAAAGAGTTCTAGTTGGAGGAATTTCATCTTAAAGTGATTTCTGAATTATGATCCCATGTTATCTTTTTATCATACTAAAATTCAGTTCATAAACGAAGATCAGTATTATGATTATTTTTTGTTTAAATGCAATTGATATCGAATATGAGTATTTGATAGTGAATCCAATAAGAAAATAATGTGTAACACTTCATATTATAGTTGTGGGGACACATGTAGTATGTGGAATAGGACAACTTATTGCATCTGGTAAGCAACTAGAGAGATGTTGGGATCTCAAAGGATAACTTTGGTTGACAGAGAGGGGACTGGTGGTGGAATGGTGAGGTCCTGGGTAAAGTTGAAGCCAGGAAGGTTTCTTATATGAAGTTAATGGAGAGTAGAGATAAGGAAAAGAGGACTAATAGGGAGAGGTTTAAGACGGCGAAGAACCGAGCTAAGTTAGTGGTTATAGCGGCAAATATGAATACATTTGAACGCTTGTATGAAGAACTAGAGGACAAAGGCGGGGAAAAGAAGTTGTATAGACTTGTCAACGCGAGAGAGAGGGGGAAGGCCCACGACCTAGACCAAGTGAAGTGCATCAAAGATGAGGATAACAAAAGTATTGGTGGAAGAGGCACACATTAGATGACGATGACATGCGTACTTATATACTCTTAAATGAGAAGAGTATAAGAGTATTATGATGGGTGATTTTGTAAGAGAGGAGGGGAAAAGCAACCGGACTAGATGAGATCCTGGTGGAATTTTGGAATAGTGTAGGCAAAGTAGGTATAGATGGGTAACTAGATTGTTTAATGCCATTTTTAGGACATCTAAAATGCCCGGCCAATGGAGGTGGAGCACTGTGGTTCCATTGTACAAGAATAACGGTGATATAATAACTATAGGGACATCAAGCTACTAAGCCATACTATAAAGTTTGGGAGAGGGTAGGGGAGATAAAGATGAGGAGGGATGTGTCTATTTTCAAGAACCAATTCGGATTCATGCCGGAGTGATCTACTACTACAGAAGCCATCATCTCGTTAGGAGATTATTAGAGTAGTATAAGGATAGGAAAGACATATGATGTTCATTGACCTAGAAAAGGCATATGACAGGGTCCCACTAGGGGTTCTGTGGAGATTCTTGGAGTCTAGAGGTGTACTCATGGCACACATTAGAACAATAAAGAACAGTATGATAGATCCAAGACCCAAGTAAGAACAGTGGAAGGAGACCCAAAACACTTCTCATTACTGACGGGGTTGCATTAGAGATCGACTTTTAGCCCTTTTTATTTTCCTTAGTGATAGACAATTACGCGGCATAGTCCCAGGGGAGGTATCATGGTGTATGCTTTTTGCAGATGACATAATATTGATTGACGAGACAGGCGACAAAATTAACGATAGACTGCAAACCTTAGAGTCTAAAAGCCTCAGGTTGAGCAAGACAAACAAAATACATGGTGGCAAGTTAAGTGACACATCACAAGAGGCGATCAGAAAGTGAAGGTTGATACTCAAGTCATCCCCAAGAGAAGAAGCTTCAAGTATCCTAGGTCTATAATCCAAGGAAATGGGGGAGATTGACAAGGATATCTCACATCATATTGGAGCGGGGTGGATGAAATGGAGGCTTGCATTCGGTGTCCTATGTGATAAGAATATGTCACAAGACTTAAAGGTAAGTTATGCAGAGTGGTTGTTAGACCGACATTGTTGTATGAGAGTGTTGGCTGAAGAACTCTCACATTTAGAAGATGAAGGTAGTAGAAATTATGATGCGTAGATGGATAACTAATTATATTAGGAGAGACAAGATTAGGAACGAAGATACATAAGGCTAGGTGGGAGTGCCTCTGTGGTGGATTAGATACGGGAAGCGAGGGTGAGATTGTTTAAACATGTGAAGAGGAGGAACATAGATTCCCCAATGAGGAGTTGCGAGAGGTTGGCAATGACAGGTCTCAGGAGAGGTAGACGGAGGAAGAATTCACAGGTAATTAGATAAGACATGAATTGTGACACATCTTCATGTGTCAGCTCACTAAGGACATGATGCTAGATAAGAGGTAGTCAAGTTATTGTCTCTTTTCAGTGGTAGAGCATGATTCTAGTGAGCACCTATCTGCTCCCTTACCAGTCACTTTTATGCTAACATTATCTTATTTGTCCATTGTATTACTACGGTTGTTTATTATACTTTGTTTATCTTTAGACTTTACTATTTTTGATGTCAGTATTTTTCTGTCTTTAATATTTCTATCATAGATTTTGTACTCTTGCATTCTCAAAACTCTTCTGAACATCTTTTTTTTCGTGAGCCGAGGGACTATCAGAAATGTCCTCTCTACCCCACAAAGATAGGGGTAAGGTCTTCGTACACCTCACCTCCCCATACCCCACTTGTGAGATCACACTGGTATAGTGTTGTTACTTCATATTACAATATATTATTGAAGTAGATTCAAGTTTGGGTTGCGAGAGATAAGTCAAACCAAGATAGTTTAGGGTTTTCTCAAGAGAAAATTACAGCTCAATGCCTTTGGGCCATCTAGTTTACAAAATATGTACACAACGTATATGTAGTGTATAATTTATACTAATGTACATATAATATACATACTGAGACATCTAATATACATATCTATACATGCCTATACATATAATATACATACATATACACACCATATACAACCGAGTGTATATGTAGTGTATACTTCGGCCATCTTTAGTAAACTAGATGGCTGAATGATATATATTGGTAACCATCCCTTTTCACAATCCTTGAAGGCTTAATTTATCTCCCGGATCCTTTTACTTAAGCCTATTCAGAATATCGTGTTTATTGTTGAATTATTATGATAGTGATAATTTAACAGAAAACTGCATTGATATGATTCAGGGAAAGGATGCAGTACTCTCTGCGTTATCTGCACTCTGTATGTCGTGTCATAAATCAATTTCTGCTGCTGATCCTGACACTCCAGATGCCATTTTGAGTCTTATATTATCTGCATGTTCAAAGAAAACAAAGAAGTATCGTGAAGCAGCTTTCTCCTGTCTTGAGCAGGTATTTGCACTCTGGTTGTTTGAGCACCTTTATTCATGCAGGCAGGAGCATGCAATCTTTTTTGCCTGAAATATCTGACAGCAGTTATGTGAATAATCTTCTGTCTATGAAATATTTTCATTTTTTTTAAAACCGTGGTGTCCGGGTTAGCTGCCTCCTCCCACATGCAACAGGTACTTGATAACTCTGTCTACTAAGGGTAGGACGGATGGGAAGAAATCACCTAGTGTTTTTGTCTCTACTTGGATTTGAACTTGAGAGTTGAGACCTTAGGTTCTGAACCCACTTTAGGGAAGTAGATAAAAGTTTCGGTTGAGAGTGCTTCGGAGAAAAACATATTTGTCATTTTAGTGTCTTATCCTGGGATTGTGTTGATTGTGGTATAAAATTATACTTCATCCGTTCCTATTTATATGTCACCATTTTAGATTCACGTCTCTTAATATATTATTAAAGTTTACCATTGTACCCTTATTTAGTGTTTTCTTGAAGTTAAGTTTTCAATAAATGAACATAAATTAGTTTATTTTGATTAATTAAATTGGCCAATGAACATGAATTAATCATTTAGTTTTCCTATGTTGGTCACATTCATACTTTCAAGGCTCTTAAGGGTAAAACAGGAAGAATAGTGTTATTATGTATACAATTGTGTTATGTATAATCCTGGGATTGCTAATCTTGGAAGCAAAATCTTAACCAAACGCAGGATAAATTATCCTGTATCTTTTCCCGGGATTGCTATCCCTTATGACACAATTTAAACCACCCTTAAGTGAAATGAATTAAACCTTCATAGTTGAATAGTATCACATCATTCAGACACATTCAACACTGGTAGATAGGATTTTGAAGATCCAATCTTTTAGCTTCTTCCATAATCCAATAAAATATGCTTTAGTTAATGTAAATATAGAAAATGGAACTTTACTGTGCAGCGGGCACTGAAAAGGTACTGACATGCATGATGTTATGCGCCTACTTTGCATACGTATATTCTGAAGCAGTGTGTGTGCGGTATAGGTTCAAAGCCTCATTAAGACATTTGCTTGTAAAGTTTGTTAGTTAACTTTTGTGAAACCTTCAGGTGAGTTGACCCCCCACCCCGCACACACAATCTCTCTTCTAGGTAAAAAGACCCCCAATAGTTGAAGAATGCTCAAAACCATAACTTATGTCAAGAATGTTCAATATTTTGCGCCAAAGGGATGAAAGGTGAAAATTATGTGTAGCAAGAAGTGGATAACCGGATAGATATATGTTGGATCTAAAAGCAAAGCTTTCAATCAAATAGAATACTTGCACGTATTGTTAAGCTGGAGCACTGGGTTTTAGCAAACTGGAACTGTCTTGAGGACTCCTTGCTATTCAATCAGAAATTCCAGAATGTTTTCAGAGAGAGTTTTCTACCTAGAGGAAATGTAATGTCATATGGTTAGTTAAATGGAGCAACATGGTTGTTGAGGATCTTACAGCTGACACCAAATTGCTTGGATTAGTTTTCTAGAGGAAATGTATGTCATATGGTATAGTTAAATGGAGCAACATGGTTGTTGAGGATCATACAGCTGACACCAAATTTCTTGGATTGAGGCATAGTTGTTGTTTGCATGCTATAATTCGAAAGGCAAGGAACCAACATTATACTGCTGTACTGAAAGTTACAGCAAATCAAATGCTCTTTGGGATATAAGTTGGGCAAAATAGGTGGATTTAGTACATATGGTGTATGCCGATAGGGATGATCTTTGCACCCTTGCTTGCTTTTCATATACACTACAAAATAATCTGGGTAGAAAGTAATTTACTTGTGCTTTATCTAGATTCTGCTTTTTATTGTCTAGTTTAATATTTGATCATTGTGTAACTTTTTAGCTTCCTCATGTTTCATGGCATTAAATACTATTTCCTTTGGTCATCTTCCCTTTCAGGTTTTAAAGGCGTTCAATAATCCAGACTTCTTCAATAAAGCTTTTCCACAATTATTTGACATGTGCAGTCTGCAAATTAATACGACTGGTCAGAATAATTTGTCCAGTGATCTTAGAGGAGGTATTGCACGAATTATCTTATTTTTCATTGCCCTCATTAATGATGTACGGCAATTAATGATTCATATTTCATTGTCTTTGAATCTGTTAAAATAGGAATAGGAACAAGAATAATATATACAATCCTACTCAGAATAGGAATATATTATATAGAATACTACATAGAAAAGGATTGTATTATAGTTTCCTAGTTGGAAAAGGAATCTAATGTAGTGTCTATAAATAGGGTCTCAATGTAATAATGTTGATACACATTTCAATAATATTCTTTTCCAATATTTCTCACATGGTATCAGAGCCTCTACGATCTTGGTAGAGAATCAAAGAGCTTCCGCTGCCCGCAAGCGGCTATTACCCATATATGTCGCCCGTCTGGCCAACGATTATGTTAGCAAAAGTTGGGTCACCATGTATCTTTCCGGTGACTATTTTCTCATATTTTATTTGTGTAGCACTATGCATCATTGTTGTGACTTCTTTCTCATATCTTATTTGTCTCCGTGTCATCTTTCTGGTGACTACTTTCTCATATCTGATTTGTGTAGCACCGCCATCTTTTCGGTGACTATTTTTTCATATCTGATTAGTGTAGCACCGTTCTTTCCGGTGAGTACTTTTTTATTTGTGTAGGGTCGTGTCATCATTCTGACCCTACCCATATAATTTCTCTTTTTCAGTAGGGTCGTGCCGTCAATTTGACTCTACCCATATAATTTTATTTTTTTAGTAGGGTCGTGGCATCATTTCGACCCTACCCATATAATTCTCTTTCTCAATAAGGTCGTGTCATCATTCTGAGCCTACCTATATAATTTTATTTCTCGGATTGTGACCACTTTCAGTCATCAAATCTAATACTCCGACGTATGAGCATGTTCTGGCCAGATTTTCAGTGATTTTCTTGTTTAAATTGACTCATCTATTGATTCCAAGACGACCTATATATTTTGTACCCGATTTTGAGCACTTTTCGGATGTTGTTGCACTGTGAAGAAGTCTATATGGAGCAACCACCTAATTTTGTTACTCGTGGGGGGGGGGGGGGTTAGTAGCCTTGTATGTTGATTACGTAAGTCACTCTATGGTCTGAAATAGTTTTCTCAAGCTTGGCTTGGGAAGTTCCAACACTGTAATTCAGGAATTTATCACTGTGTGTTTTATTGACATTATGCATCAAATCCAGTATTTTATGAGAAGACTAAGCACATCGAGATTGGCTGTCAACTTTGTGAAGTCGAGGGATCAACTTGCAAATATCTCATCAAGCCTCTCATCGGTCCTCGTATTAACCACATGTGTAACAAGCTAGGTACATATGGCACTTGTATGCACCAGCTTGAGGGGGAGTATTAGGATAGGAATAGGAACAAGAATAATATATACAATCCTACTTAGAATAGGAATATGAATAGAAATAGTATATAGAATCCTAATTAGAAAATGATTGTATTGTAGTGTCCTAGTTGGAAAAGGAGTCTAAGGTAGTGTCTATAAATAGGGTCTTAATGTAATAATGTAGATACACAATTCAAGTTAAAAGCTCTGAAGTCCAAATTGAAAGAATGGAGTGCAAGTACATATGGGAATCTAGAAAAAAAGAAGGAATTGCTCACCAGAATTACTGAGTTTGATAGTATTCAGCAAAATAGACCTTTAACGGAAGAAGCTGTCCAGAAAGCAAATGTGGTCAAAGATTTTGCAAAAAGGGAAGAGATAGCTTGAAGACAAAGATCAAGAACATTGTGGATTAAACAAGGGGATAAGAACACTAAGTTCTTTCAGAAAATTTCAAATGCTCACAAGAGGATACATTACATTGATAAACTAGTAGTAGAAGGACAAGAATTGGTGGAGGTTGCAGACATCAAAAGAGAGATTGTATCCTTTTACAGGAAGTTGTATAGTGATAGTGAGAACTGGAGGCCATCTTACAACATGAATCAGTGCCCTTCTATCAATACAGAAGAACAACAAGAATTGCATAAACCTTTTGAAGAGGAAGAAGTCCTATTTGGGATAAAGACTTGTGCCATAGACAAAGCACAGGTCCAGATGGATATTCTATGGGTTTTTTTGTAAAATGCTGGGAGATTGTGAAGGAAGATGTGATGGCAACTATTCAGAACTTTCATTCAGAAAGACTAAAGAAAGTTGATGCATAAGCTAGTTGAAACACAACAGATGGCCTTCCTGAGAGGTAGGCAAATCACTGATACAGTTCTCATTGCTAATGAGTGTCTAGATTCAAGAATAAATTCCAAGGTTCCAGGAGTTATGTGCAAATTGGATATAGAAAAAGCATATGATCATGTCAATTGGAACTTTTTGCTTGGAATCATGCAGAGGATGGGATTTGGAATGAAGTGGATGAGATTTTGCATAAATACTGTCAGATTTTTAGCGCTGAAAAATGGATCTTCTGAAGGTTTCATCCTTTCTGACAGAGGACTGAGGCAAATGGAATGTTTAAATAACATGATAAAGACCTCACAGTAATGGTTGGATAAGGGGCTTTAATGTTGCAAAGGATGGAAATGCAAGAGTGGAAGTCACACATTTACAATATGCATCATGATACTCTTTATCTTCTGTGATGCAGAGGAGAAATAACTCAAGATTTTGAGGGTAATCCTCATTCTTTTGAAGCAATTTTTGGTCTCCACATCAATTGGAGGGAGGTGAATAGAAACCAATAACTTATAGAAGTCCTGGGAGGAGAGATAAGGTAGTTGCCAATTATCTATTTGGGGATGCCTCTGTGAGCAAAAAGCAAATCCAAAGATATTTGGAATGGAGTGGTGGAGAGATGTGAGAAGAGATTGTCCAGATGGAAAGCACAATATTTGTCCAGAGGGGGTTGATTAATCTTGATCAACTCAGTCTTAGATGCCTTGCCAACTTATTTGATGACAAATTTCTCCATTCTAGCCAAAGTAGAAGAAAGAATTGATGTCATAAGGAAATTTTTTTTGTGGAATGAAGATAAGGAGTACAAAGGATTCCATTTAGTTAAATGGAAGACTGTAATCCTATCTAAAAAGCAGGGGGGGTTAGGTATCAGAAATTTGAGAAAACATAACAAAAGCTTGCTTATGAAATGGCTGGGAAGATTCCCTAAAGAAGAGTAGACACTGTGGGTTAAGGTGATCCAAGCAAAATATGAGAAGGAAGATTTCTGGAAGACTAAAGAAGTATTTTCTGCTTACGGCATCAGTCTGTGGAGGTCAATCAGAAACTTGGGGCATGTTTTCTTTGAAAGAACAAGCTTCAATGTAAATAGTGGAAAGAAGATCATGTTCTGGGAAGATGATTGGTTAGGAAGCGGCATTCTCAAGCAACTTTTTCCAGATATTTATCTACTAAATCAGCAACAGAGGTCTCCTGAAGAGTGCAACCTGACATATAGAAGGTTGATGCAAGGTTGGGATGTTGAAAGACTAGCCGAATTTTATGGCACCTTAGATCAATATACAATGCCAAAGGAAGGAGAAGATACTCTCAGATGGCAATGGCATAATAAAGTCTTTTTCACAGTCAGCTCTGCTTATAAGAGTTTGAATCAGATGGGGTCTCAAATCAGTTTCTTACCCTGGAAGCTCTAACTCAAGAAAACCTCATGAAGAGGGGCATACAAATGTGTCCAAGATGCTTCTTTTGTGAGCAAAAGGCAGAGACAATCAACCATCTGTTTTTACTCTGTAAAGTGGTTAGCCAACTATGGAACATGTTTACTAGTTTCAGAGGCATAAGTGGACTATGCCCAAAAGGGTAGGTCAGGGTCTAGTAAGCTGGATATGGTGGACCATTTGGAAGGAGAGAAATTCAAGATGTTTTCAAAGTATCAGTAGTCCTTTGCATAGGATTAAAATGAACTGCATTATCACTTTTTGCTATTGGTGTAGTTCGGAGTATATAGATGATCCTGTAGCAATTGTAGACATCTTAGGATCCTTGTAAGATGAGATAGGTTATCTTTTTTGGGTTGTTGAGCCTACTCAGTTGTATGTAGCTTTGTGATGTAAATTCTTGGGATCCTAGCCTTAGTGTTGAAGATTTATATACAAACTTGTTACCTTTGTCAAAAGAAAAAATGAGTATGCTTACCGAGTTGAGATGACTCACAGTTTATGGCAAATAAGTGGAATGAACAAAGTACCTTTTTTTGGAATTTAAATAGGTTGGACTCAACGTCTATGAAAGCATCTCCGAGGAGTTGATTAAAAGGCAATCTGTGGGTGATCTTGGAAGATTGAGATAGTAAAGTCTGTCTTCTTAATCAAGCTCAATATCTATTATTTGTCCCATGCTACGATCTTATCTTGCAACAAACTCATTCAAAAAGGTTACTGAATGATTTAGTGTTTGAGATGAACAGCTAATGGATGAGATTAAGAGGCAACCAGGTGCATAAAGAGAGGAACTTTTTGTCAAAAGAGGGTAAAGGGGTCAAGTGACCTACTCCAAGTGTCATGGTCTTGGATCCATTGGTCAATGTGACTTCCAGAAGGGATTTTGAATAGGAAATAGATGAGAAGAAATAGGTAGCACGGAGTTATCAGTTTGGACAATAGATGCAAGTTGCTGATATGTCCGCTAATGTGACTCCTTTACTTAAGAAACTCGGTGTATTCAGATAAGGAAACCATCATATTGCTCAAACCACCAAAAACTTTCTTATATTTCAATGCTTCTAAACCAGACGACAAAGGATGCAAGAAGCTCAAACTCATTTGTCTGATTATGTCTTTTTATTATTTGCAGGAGGAGATGAGAAGGAGGATTTTTCTTCTGCCCATGATAAGATAGTAAATTGTGTAACAGCATGCATTCACATAGCACAGGCAGCTGATATTATTCAACAGCAGAAGAACTTGATTGATTTTTTCTTAATTTCACTTTCACCAAACTTTTCATGGCCTGGTATTGCCTTCACAACATTATTTATCCTTACCAAGAGGATGAAACAGTTTTACCTGTTCTGATATGCTTGTTTCCTTTCTGCAGTGAAAGTGTCTGTTTTTTCGTCAATTAAAGAGCTATGCTCAAAGCTGCACACGGAGACAGTTGGTTCTCAAGATACTTCGCAATATGCCAGCATAGTTTCTTTTGCCCATGAGGTGATTCATATCCCAAAGTTGCATTTTTGTCCACACTAGTACTATACCTGGATTCTAATTAAAATTCTGGTCTTTCCAGTTGTTCTGCAAAACCTCTGTGAAAGTACTTGAAATTATACAAACAGTAAAAATTGCCCAGGTATGCCATCTTCATTATGCATTCCTATCTTTCACATGTGTCATTACTACTATTTCATCTCGTCCACTATCTACACCTGATTGTCTGTTATTACGTTGAATGGAGATATCTCCATGCTGGTGTCTCTTCCTGCCTAAGCTTCTTTTTTTTTCGTTGCGATATCATCCTTTCTTCAGTAATTCAGCTATTTTTCTCTGCTGTTTAGGATAATTAAGTATGGATAGCTGTTGTATACTTATTTTTATGTGATCCTGTCTTCTGGTTACCCAATCCTATGTCTAGGGTGACAGTAACTGTTCTATAGATTTGGCATCCTTTCCTGGCCCCACTGGGCTCCCACTGCACGCATTTAGCAGTGTTTCTGCATTCAATAAGAAATGTTAATGTGCTGAAATAAACTCTGATCTCATCATCCATTTGAGGAAAGTTCAACAGCAAACATTTATGACTGTATTACCAAAAAAAAAAGGACATTTATGACTAGTATTACTCAAAAAAAAGGGCATTTATGACTAGTAATTTCAATTATAGAATTATTTTTAAGGAAATGAAAGGGGATATATAGTAAAACCTCACTAAATTAATATAGTCGGGACCATGAAATATTATTATTTTGTAGAGGTATTATTTAATCGATAAATTAATAATTATTAATTTATTGAGTGTTTTGAGATTCAACCTTGTGATGCTGGGATAATAAGAGCTTTTCAAGATGTATTATCACAACCGATTTTACCATAGGATATTAGAAGGCTATGAAGTGGGACATGAAACCAATCCACGAAAGATTAATGTTTTGGATGCTATCAATTTTGCAATTCTGGCTTGGACGACAAGTGTTCAGCAAGAGACAACAACAAATTGTTGTCGACACTACAAGTTTTGTTCGGAGGATGAAATCTCAGAGAATTTGAATGAACCCACTTGTGAAAATGGCATTCATGAACTTGAGGAGGTCATGATTAATGATGTCGGTTACCGCAATAAAATGGACGCCAATAACCTATTGGATTATCTAGGTGAAAATGACACATATTCAAAGGTCCAGAGCTTAGAAGAAATTGTGGATACGATAAAAAAGACAATGTTGATGATGAAGTTGTAGATGATACAATACATTTGGAACCAGATATGCGTAAGGAAACACTAATCGTATCTAGAACTCTTCACAATTTTATGGTATAGTTCGAAAAGATAACACCGGAACTTTTGGATGCAATAAGAAAAGTTAGAGATGAACTTCAACTAGATTTAAAGTTTAACAAAAAATAAAACACAATAGAATCACATTTCACTAAATTGTCTTAGATATATTTGTACTTTTAAAGAATTATTAATTTATAATATTAATGAGACTATATATTTATATAGGGGTCTTTTGAAAATATATTATCTTATCGAAATAAGTGATTTTTTCTATTGGCCCAAGTCGGGACCGGAGGAAAATATTATCTTAGAGAGATTATTAATTTACCGAGTATTAATTTAGTGAGGTCTTACTGTAGTATGTTTTCTTGCTCAAGTTTGTTAGAAGGTTTGGGGTGATACTATTTCAATTGAGTTGTTATGTTTTTGTTTGTTTAATATTTTATTGTGAACCTCAAACATTGTTATCCATGCACAATCTCAGGTTCACATAGCAGCTTCAGAGTGCCTTGTGGAAATGGTGAACTTACTGAAAGCTACCAGGCAGTTGCCTGGTGGAGAAGTGGCATTCAGCCGCGAGTTTGTCCAGGTTTATGAAGTGGAAAAGAATGAGCATGCTAAGTCTTTGCTCAAGAGATGCATCGACATCCTCGAAAACCTTGAAAAAGAGCACAAAGTTTCAAGTTGAATTCATTGATTATATCTGGACTACAGCGACACCGTTGCACGGAATGCAGAACCCATTGCTGCTGCATTTGGATCTGCTAGAGGCTGCACTCTCCGTCCTGCACGGAGGAGAAAATTGGTAGGAAAAAAAAAAGAACATCAAATTCAAAGATGTTGAGCTTGTCAAGCAAAGGTGAACATTACTTTACTATAATGTAATGACAAGTCAATTATTAATGGTTAAGTGATTGCGCAGAGACCAATCAATGTAACTTAGAATTTTTGAAATGTTAATGAAATTTTTTGATGCATGTTTTTGTTACATCATTTCATTGTTTATTGATCTTTAACAGTCTATCATTTATGATTATTTAGGATGTCTCACATTTGTCAAGTTATATTTTGGTAACTATCTAAACGTTAAGTGATACCTACCGGTATAATTGCTACTTTACATTCGATATGTATAAAGTTCAATTCTCAGTAGGGTTTCATTATCATTCCTCCACATGCATTTCCTATCCACGGGGGAAAAGAGACTACGATTGTTGTAAGAGTATTCGTCGATAATTTTTTTTTGCTTTGAATGACCATCTCATGGCTATTGAGAATGAATTAAATTGGTTCCATTCTTAGTGACTTAAATCTACATTTTATCCTAGGAATTACTTATTTAAATGTGAACTTAATATGTTTGGCATGGCGGCTTATTAGCACATTTGTTTTCTTGGTCGTTAGTGCTTAACTAATAAGATAAAAAGAAGTTAGGGGTCCATTCCCTTGATCCGTGCTGATGAGAATTTGACTAGAAATTGAACAAAAGGTTGTTGAAATAGCTTATTTCTTGCATGTTCTAATTGAAGTATTTTGAGAAATTAAGGATCAGAATGTTCATTCAATTAAAGAAAATGTAGTTGAAAAAATCATAAAACCAAGCTCATTTTATGGTCTTTATGCATGGCCTCAGTATCTTTAACCATACTTTTTCCAGTGGATGTTCAAAATTCGTTTGGTTGTTTAGTAGCAATGAGGCAAATGCTTGTCAAAAAGCGTTTGTAACTAATGGTGTAGGTGATTTGGTTTATTATTAGGAATTTTAGTTTTTTTTCGGATAACGGGGAGTATTGAATTTGGAATTTATTTGAAATATTCAATGACTTGATTTATAACAATGAGGTAAGTTTTTTTATAATAATTTTGTAAAGCTTCTACGTAATTTCCTTCGGATTAAGTCGATATCTATTACATTCATCATTCAATTGAAAGAATCTTCATTGACAAAAGGGAATTGCTTGGATGGTAAGCACTCCTCACTTCCAACCTAAATGTTGTGAGTTCGAGTCATCTAGAGAGTAAAAAGGTGAGAGTTCCTAGGAAGCGTAAAAAAAAAACAGAGAGTTGTTTAATTAAAAATATATTCACTTTCTCAGCCTAAAATTACCCTTCTGCCACAATTATTACTCCCTGTCATGTATTACTTAAAAATATATTTTTTTCTATATGAAAAATTAATTTCAAATGCATAACAATATAAATTAGTGGATGATGTTGTGTAAAGGTGGTTATTATGTGAATTAGAATTTGATTTTGTAATGATTAATACTTTAAATTACCTAGTCCCTAATAACTTTCACTTGCACTTATATCCTATATACTTTATTATTTATAGAAGGGAAAAGGGCCTGATTTACAATGCGGACTGGAACTTATCTACTTCAATAGTTCGCTAACCACTCGGAGCAGTTTCCTTGGCTTATCGAACCAGCGTATGCTCATTCCTCCTTTGATGACTCCCAGTAGAGAAAGCCTCAATTTTGCAGGCGACGGGTAAATGCTTTTTTTGAGTTCATACCAGGATCCAGGGAAAGGCTTTTTTGCCTTCGCCGGTAACCAAAGCGTATCGTTCCCGCAACCACTTCAATTAGCAGATTCATTAGAAACCTTTCTTGTAAGACTCAATTCATTAGATAAGCCTAGTACATAATCACTGATAGGATCATTCCTGAAATTAAGATTTACCCTTCAATTTTGTCATTTAGAACTGATTTACTCCTCGTTAACAAATGGTTCACGTATACACTTTTCATTTAAAGGAAGTGAAAAATTAATATTAATTTTTAATTTTTTAAAAAAAAAAATATAATCCATATTGGGTATATTTGATCCTCCTCATACGTATTTTTGTTGACTTTTTTGTTTCAACGACTAATTTAAATTTATTATTTTGATGGTCAAATTTATTTATGTTTCACTAATTTTCTTGATAAATTTATTATAGATGCCCCAATTTTATTTGTTTTACAAATACAAAAACTAAATTACAATATAACCGAAAAAATAGTTTAATATTATAATATAGCCAAAAAAATTAGTTTCAAATTTATTTTCTTTACACTAAATAATGAAAGAAAAAAATAAAATAAGAATACGAAACTCAAATAATGATAATCTAAAAGGTCAAAAAACAATTCATGTATGAAAAAGATTAAAATATACCTTGAACTTTGCTAGAAGGATCATATGTATCTACATGATTTAAAAAAAAATTAAAAGTCAAAAATATAAATATAAATTTAAAACTAATTTCTTCACTTCCGTTAGATGAAGGGTATATATGAGCTCATTTTGTAATGGTAGGGGTATATGTGAGTCATTTGTATAACGGTAGGGATATATATGAGTCACTTTCATAACGAGAGGTTTATCAACTCTAAATGACAAAGTGAAGGAATATATCAGGCCCTTTTCCCTTTATACAATTATGATTTTTTTTGTTAATTATGTACGTATCTCAAAGAATTTGTTGAGTTATAAAAAAAATTACTCTTACAAAAGTTTTAATAATTGATATCGAGGGAATCAATCCTCTTCTTTTTGTTTATTATGTCATTCACTAGGGGTGGTGTACAAAATCGAATCGAAAATTAAATCAAATTATAAATTGAGTTAAATTGAAAAAAATCGACAAATGATTTGGTTTGACTTGGTTTTGTATTGAAAAAAAACTTGACTATATTTGGGTTGATTAGGTTTAACTAAAAAAAAGTCAACCTGAGATCAAACCAACCCGACATTATATAAATTTTATTTATTAGATACATAAAAGTATTTACTTTAATATAATTTCTAAATATTTCTTATACTTTTTCATAATTTTTATCTTTTAACATATTATTTCAAGTTTTTGAGACTTAGAATTTTGATGAGGCAAACAACATAGATCCCACTAGTTAGGTCCTAATTACATATATTCACGATAGTTTCAAATATTACTTCATGTACCACATTCCATTGGTTGGATACATGTATCTTAACTTGACAGATACATGTATATGTGGAATTGACAAAGGAAGATATATACTTAATTAAGGAATGTAATTAAATGCTTATTTAAGAAGGAAATCACTCTTTTAACAATTTTTGAGTATAGTTAGTCAAACAACTTCTAAATTTTATTTTATGTTTTTAATTTTTTACATGTATTTTCGAGCAACAACAAAGTGAAAAATTTTTCTTTCCAGAAATTCAAATTTGTTTCTCTAAATTTCGAGTTTCCTCTTCTAGATACATGTATATGATATAGTTAGATACATTACAACGTGTGTCTATTTATGTATCATAATAAAATTGCTTTTGAGAATCTATAGCATAACAACTTCCTAAAAAAAGGTTCAAAAATCTCGAAATCACTTATTTCATTTTGTGAGAAACTGACTAAAATAATGTGCATTTCATGTTTCTACCAAAATTTAAATAACAAAGTATCTCAAAATAAACACAATATATCTAAGATAGCTAAAAGTTGAAAGAATAATCATAAAAAGTGACATTCATTCCTTGTATCTACATATGCATAACTAACAATGCATCTAAATTAAACATAATGCATACATGTAGATACATACAAAATAGTTAGATACATTGTAATAACATAACAAATACATATGATAATATTAAGATCTATGATAGAAGGTCAAATACATATGACAAGACTCTGATACATGACAACATAAATTATGTCAGATACATGCATAAATCTCCAATATATTTAATAGATACATACACACTTAATCAAATATACTGATAAAAATTAGATACGTATAATCGTATCTCAAAAATGTGTTAGATTCATCAATAATTTGTCAAATATATGTGTAAATCTCCGCTTATTGAAACATTCTGATTATTAAAAAAAGTTTAGGGGGTAGGGGTGTTTGTGAGGGGGTTAAAGGGTGAAATAGTCGTTGGGTGGAGCCCAATATCCGTTACCCAACGACTTGCAACGGCTATAATTTATTTAATAATTAAAAAAAAAATCACGTCGGACCGGACCTGACCGATACGGACCGGAACCGGTTCCGGTACTAACCGGTAATTTCCCGTTTCCGTCTCGTTACCCCTCCAGGTTCCCCTTCAAGCCGGACCAAATCGGAGCCTACCGGAACGGTACCGGACCGGTAACGTACCGGGACCGAACAATATTGGTACCGGCACCTCCCGGTTCCACTGTCAGGCTTAGTCTTACTTTCAAAGAGGTTACTACACATGTCTTACAAAAGCATGAATTGACAAAAGTAGCTTCGGAATATCAATTTCAAATAACAGACATGTTGATGGAGAGGAGACGGCTTATTCTCATATCTTAGATAGTTGTTAATTTAAACAATCAAGAGAGATCTAATTATCTTTATTCAATTTTGACCTTAATATTAATTATTCTAGAATTAAAAGGTATATACACAGATAAAAACTAAAGAATTAATAAAAGATGTATTAGTCAAACAACCCTCCTAATTGATTTTTCGGGTTATACCAAATCTTGTCATGATATTTAGAGATCGTTTGGTGTGAGCAATAAAAATAAATAACCCTGAAATAAGAAAATAGTCCAGGGATAAATTTTTGATGTCTTGTTTGGTTCCAAATTTGGGATAGCAAAATTATCTCATATATATGATGGGATAACTTATTCCAAAATAACTAATCTTAGAACAATTAATTTTGAGATAACTTGTTCCCAACCAAACGACTCGAGGAACAGAGGGAGGGGGAGTGTATTAGCATCACACAACAAAATTATATATATATATATATATATATATATACTAGTTTTTCGACACGTGCGTTGCACGTGATTATCAATTCAGAAAATTTAAGCGAAGATTTGAATAATAAGTTTTGCACAAAACAATATTGCAGATTCTTTTGTGAATGTTCAATGTGTATCGTCATATATATCTCTTATTCACGCGAAACTATGAAGATGGTCAATGAAAATTTTTATTAGTTAAATGCAATAATGTATATATTTATTTCAATTTGATGAGGTTCAATCATGTAATTAGTCGTATCTCACTAATATTACCTTATAGACGACATTTGTTGTGTATTTTTCTTGTCATCTAACCAGATTTGCTTTCCACGTGTATTCTACGTTAATCTATTTAGATGTCATATGAACATGTGGAGAACAACTACATTTATATTTTAGAACTATTTTTGTATATTAATTTTTATTTTATAAGTTATGACTTCTTGATTGACTGTGTACATAAATCAAATATAGTTATCTGACTGTCCATATTTAACTTAGAAATGTTTCCTTTTTTTTTTTACCGGAGAAACTAAAAATTAAAATTAAAGAATATATTTTATCTGTGAAATCATATATATAATCACTTGTTTATCTTACTCCCAACAAAGATATAGTTCATATACTTGTAAACAATTTTCAATTTATTCAACCAAGCATGATTCGTCCAAGGAAAAATAACAACACCATGTTATCACATATATAGGGGCGGTATAGTAATACGAAAAAATATTGATAAAAAATTAATATAAAGAAAGATGAAAGATAGAAATAATTAATGTAATAACTATGAGAATTCATAATATTATAACTAAAGAATGTAAAAGAATGTGAATAATGTTTGCAATAATTAATAACAAGTAATAACTAAGAGAATTTATAATGTTATTACTAAAGAATTAATGTGCAATAGATGAATTTCTAATAAATTTTATACTTACATAAATAAATAGGACTTTTAATTAATGTTACTATTTATTTTTTATAGTTATTAGATTTTAATTTAGTGTAGGGACAAAATGAAAATATTTATTCCATATTATAGAATATAAAATTTATTTTGTTAATGATAAATTTTAAATGATTCATATATATTCACATATTTTCACATTTGATGTGAGTTTTTTTTTAAAAAAGAACTTGAAACATTTTAAAATAATATATTTTGAAGTTAGAAGATCTTGTTAACTTGATAATACATTCGTGACATATATAAATACCTACCCAAATTTATATATATAAAAATATTTATCTCATAAAAATTAGCTATTAAATAAATAATAAAAATTAAACTAATACAAACTTCAACTAACGTTATTACAAGTAATATGAACTTTTCTTCGTTGAAAATACTGAAATATTAGGAAATAGTAAAATCAGTAAAACAAAAGGTCAATGTTTATATAGTCATAACTATTTTGATGCAAATTTTCTAACAATCTAAATCACATAAGAAAAATTGATAAATAAAGTCATTCTTTTGTTTTGATCACAAAAAAAAATCGTGACAATTCTCTAACTACTGAGAAGTTTAATAATGTTGGAAAAAGATATTCAGAAGCATATATCTATATCACAAGAGAATTTTTTAACTAAAACAAATGAATTTAGACTACATAATGTTTACTTCATATATTGGAACATTACATAATTATTTTCCTTAAGTACTCGAGGTTAAGAAATATACCTTCTTAGGATAGAACGACTTACTTAATCAGAATAGTGGTACCTCATATTCCGCTAAAATTCGAAGTCGCTCAACGACAATAAATCACACGAAATTTTTTAAAATGCAAGAAGAAGAAGAGTAGAAGATTAAAAAAAATTGTGGTTGAAAAATGAGAGGAAGTCGCAGCAACTAAGCTTTCAAAAGGGCGGCCATTATAGTCCTCCTAGAATCCAGAGCATTTCGTCGAAATACATCCTGTCTTTTCACCTTAGTAGTTGAGTGAACTGTATCTTTTTTGTGTTAGTTGACCTAAGCCGCACCCTTACTGCTGGGGTGGGGCTCGGCCTCCAGACTTTTACTTTCTCTTGTATAACCACTTGCGAGCCGATACACAAATTTCGAAATCAAAATTTCGCAGGAAAATGGGATGAACTCGGAAAGTAATAACGAAGCCCCTCTATTTATAGTCAACAAAGGGTAGTATGAACAAATGTTTTCTGTGTCTTATCTGAAAAGTCATGACCGTTTCGAGAAGTCACAACCCTTTGGAAAAGTCACAACTTATTGAAAATGTCACAACTCTTTGGAAAAATCACAACTCATCGAAAAATCACAGCCCTTTGAGAAAAGTCACGACTCATCAGAAAAGTCACAACCTAAGTTAGGGATATTATAGTAATTTAACATTCAAGTTATGAGTTCATATTTTTAAGATAATAATAACAATAATAATAATAATAAATAATAATAATAATAAAATAATAATATAATATAATATAATATAGAATGAATATAGATAGATAGATATAGATATTCTCTATTGTATACCAAAACCAGTCAAATATGTACAGTGTTGTTGGCACACATTGATTGGCCATAAAACACCTGGAAGGACTCTTACTCTCCACGTGTGAATGTAAAGTGAGATCAATTGCCTTTTACAATTACTGCTCTCCAATAAAGTGTTGCTGGAAATTATTCAGTTATAAAAGCACCAATTGCAAGGATTTAATTAATTCAAGTTGTGTGTATGTTCTAGTATAAGGGATGATCTAAATATAATTAAAAACAAAGTCTCAAGCATTAACTCAACTCAAACAGCTTGTACAGAAAAAAAAAATGCTCAAGAAGTTGTTCGAAACGTTATGATTTTACAATCTATCGTTCAAATTCTAGTGGTGTCACAACTTCTGGAGTATCCAATGTGTCACAGAGAACGTAAACTGTTCAACTCTTTGTAAGTATTTTCTTTTCAGTGCCCAGAAAATGTTATCTGTTATTCCTGCAAATTATTGAAAAGGCCACGCAAGTTTATGTTAAATGTATCAACAAAAAAGAGAGAAAAATATTCATATTAAATAAATATGAAGTAGAAGAACTCAGATTCCAAATGAACAAATTCAAACTTGAAGAATGATGGACAAAGGGATTGATCAAGAAAGATCTTCACAATTTGCACGGATTACAAATTTGAAGAATGATGGACAAAGGGATTGATCAAGAAAGATCTTCACAATTTGCACAGATTACAAATTTGAAGAATGATGGACAAAGGGA
>JAJONR010006736.1:0-27852 GCA_029582245.1 Solanum etuberosum | reverse complement strand
CCTGTTGGCAGTTAGGACACTGTGCTACAAACTCAGCAACGTCCTTCTTCATCCCGTGCCACCAATAGATCTCCTTAATATCATGGTACATCTTTGTCAAACCAGGGTGAATAGAATAACGGGAATGATGTGCCTCTTCCATAATCTGATGTCGAAGCCCTGCAACATCCGGAACACACAATCGACCACTATATCTGAGGACTCCATCTCCTGCTATATCAAACGCTAAAGACTGCTGATCCTGAGCCTTGGCTCTGCGCTGTTCTAAGCTAGGATCCTCTTGTTGCCGTGCTTTTACCTTTACAACTAGGGATGATACATCTGTGTCCTGAATTGTGACTCCACTATCGTCTGCCTCTAACAATCTGACTCCCAAGCTAGCTAATTGATGAAGCTCTCGCTCTAGCTCACGCTTTTCAACACCTAAATATGATAAACTACCCATAGATCTTCGGCTAAGGGCATCAGCTACCACATTCGCCTTTCCTGGATGATATAAAATATCCACGTCGTAGTCTTTCAGTAACTCAAGCCATTGACGTTGTCGCTGATTTAACTCCTTCTGTATAAAGATATATTGAAGGCTTTTATGATCTGTGAAGATGTCAACATGAACGCCATATAAATAGTGTTTCCAGATCTTCAACGCATGCACAACTGCAGCCAACTCTAAATCATGGGTTGGATAGTTCTTCTCGTGCTTCCTCAACTACCGTGAAGCATATGCGATAACCTTACCATGTTGCATTAGAACACATCCCAACCCAACACCAGAAGCATCACAGTACACCGCATAGCCCCCAATGGTAATGCTAGAACTGGTGCTAATGTCAACCTATCCTTCAGCTCCTGAAAACTATACTCGCAAGCCTTAGTTCACTGGAACTTAGCTGCTTTTTGAGTCAGCTTTGTTAAGGGTGCTGAAAGTGAAGAAAACCCCTCCACAAACCTTTTGTAGTACCCATCTAACCCTAAGAAACTACGAACCTCAGTCGGAGTCATGGGTCTAGGCCAAGTCTTTACGACCTCAATTTTTTGTGTATCAACAGTAATGCCTGCATCTGATACAATATGGCCTAAGAAAGCTACAGAGTCTAACCAGAACTCACACTTAGAAAATTTTGCATAAAGTTCTCGGTCTCGAAGAACCTGAAGGACTGCTCGCAGATGATTTGCATGCTCAGCTTTTGAACGTGAATACACCAAAATATCATCAATAAATACAATTACAAACAAGTCTAGAAACGGCCTGAATATACTATTCATCAGGTCCATGAACACTGCTGGGGCATTAGTTAATCCAAAAGACATTACCAAGAACTCAAAGTGTCCATATCTGGTTCTAAAAGCCGTCTTTGGAATGTCTTTCTCCCGAACTCGTATCTGGTGGTACCCCGATCTTAAATCAATCTTTGAGAAGCACTCAGCACCCTGTAACTGATCAAACAGGTCATCGATCCTCGGAAGGGGATACTTATTCTTTATAGTCGCCTTATTCAACTGTCGGTAATCAATACACAGTCTTAGTGAGCCATCTTTCTTCCTCACGAATAACACTGGCGCACCCCATGGTGAAACACTAGGCCTAATAAACCCCTTATCCAGCAAGTCTTTCAGCTGATCCTTCAATTCCTTTAGCTCAGCAGGAGCCATTCTATAAGGAGGGACATATATGGGTTGTGTACCTGGTAGCATATCGATAACAAAATCAATTTCCCGTTCTGGAGGAATACCAGGGAGCTCGTCTGGAAATACATCTGGAAACTTATTAACTACCGGAATAGACTGAAGTGTCAGTGATTCTGCATCTATATCATGAACACGAACAAGATATCTTTCTCGCCTTAAGATATGAGATAAACCTACCTTTCAGCGTTGTTGTATCACATTTCCATTCCCGAACTACCTCTCTTGGAAAGTGGAATCTAACAATTTTTGTCCTGCACTCAACATTAGCATAACAAGATGCTAACTAGTCCATACCCATAATGACGTCGAAATCGACCATCTCTAACTCTACGAGGTCTACAGAGTTTGACGGTCTATAATTTCCACCGTACAACCTCGATAGACTCTCCTGGCAATAATAGACTCACCAACTGGTGTAGACACAATAAAGTGTCAATCTAACGACTCCGCTACTATACGTAACTTCCCCGTAATAAATGGGGTAACATACGACAAAGTAGATCCAGGATCTATCAAAGCATAAACACAATGGGAGCAAACAATCAATGCACCTGTCACAACATCTGGTGATGACTCTTAGTCCTGTCGGCCGGTTAGAGAATATGTACGGTTCTGGCCACTACCAAAACTAGATGCTCCCTCTCTGCCTCCGCCTCTACCTCTACCTGCTGAAGTCTGGGGTCCACGCCCTCTAGACTGTGCTGATGAGGAGGAACCTACTACTGACCCGATCGACTGACCTATACTACCCTAACCTATGGTCGGGCAGTTCCTCCACCCATGCCCCTCCTGTCCACAAGAATAACAACTTGTGGAACCCTGCCTGCACCTCCTGAAATGCATCCTACCTCAAGTAGCGCAACGCGACGGGGCTGTCCAAGCCTGGCCTGAACCCCTCTGCTGCTGAGAGCCTGGTGCTCATGTGAACCCTCACCCGGAAATGACTGTCCCTGACAATCAAATATACTACCCTGGAACTGCTGTGATGGAGGTCTAGGTGGCCTACTAGAATATCGGGGTCTGGGACCACCCTAAAAATCTCAATGTGAACCAGCGGGCCTAGCCCTCTTCTGTCTCTCTCTCTCTCTCGACCCTCTCACTCATATTTTGTAGATGTCGGCGATCCTCTATGCCTTGTGCAAAGGCCTAAATTCGCGAGATATCCATTTTATTATTTAGTGCAGCGGTGGAACAAACGTTGATATAGTCTGAGTCAAGCCCTCCCACAAATCTACGCACCCTGTCATGCATCGTATCAACAAATGCTGGTGCATATCTAGCCAATGAATCAAACCTCTGCCTGTACTCTCGGACACTCATGCTGCCCTATCGGAGGTTCAAAAACTGGTCCACCCGGCCATCCCTAATCTCTCGAGGCAAATAGTGATATATGAAAGCTTCTGTAAAGCTATCCCAAGTGGGTAGAGCTGCATCTTTTCCCTTAGATCTCTCCCAACTTTCATACCACAATACTGCAACATCACGCAATCGAAATGCTTCTAACTCAACTGATTCAGTCGCTGAGGCATGCATGACTCTGAAAATCCTATGAAGCTGAACTCTCAAACTTTCGGGTCCCTTCAGAAGGTCCGGCAACATCTGGCGTAACTTGCTGGCGCTGTGTAGCTACTAACTGTGCTAACATATATACTGCACTCTTGAAATCCTGGTCAGATGGAATAGGAGGAACTAGAGGTGGTACTGCTGGTGGAGCAGGAAGTCCTGTAGCCCACGGAGGCTCCTGAAGTGGTGGAGAAGCTATAGGGGGCTGAGAAGATGTCTCCCCCTGGGTCTCACAATGGGCTACCTCCACCTGTGGTTCCTTACCGGTACCCTTGCTTGCAGCTGTATCTAGCCCCTGTCTAGCTGTGGTCTGTCTGGTGCCAGCCTTCTTCATCTGCATACAAATGTCAATTATAAGCCTGAAACCTCAACTCTTAAGACACCGCTCTATAGCAAGAGGTGAGCAAAAGAACGATAGTCATTCTAACATGCCCGGTAGCTTCTTGCTTATCAAATGTGGTGCACAACACATCTATGAACAAGACTCTACTAGACACGACTTGCAGACTCCCTAGAATACGACGTTGCTCTGATACCAAGTTTGTCACGCCCCAAACTTAAGGGGCGCAACTGGCTCTTAATGCCAAAACTCACGCCCGAGCTGACCCTGTTGAACCATTTGCCACTAGCGCATGGCAGCCACACACAATCAAGAAAACAAACAAGTATATCCCGGCTAAAAATTAAGCCCTCGGCCGGCAAGACCCCTGTCAACAGTTCTATAGTTCATATAAAGAAATAGCCAACTAGCACAAAAGTCCTGATTGGGCCGTCGAGGCCACCATGATCTCTATACAAAAACTGAAAGCAGGTATATATTAAGAATGCAGCTCCCCCAGGTAATGGAGCGTCAATACGAAATAATGTACCGAGTATGACAGGCTATAGATTAATTGAGCAAGTATCATAATATACCAAAAGCAATCAGGTAAGGAAATCAAAATTTAGATAAGCATGCTAACCCATTACTGAATCTGAATATACAAACAAATTATCAACTAACAACCTAACCAAGCCCCCATAAGCTCGGCAGGTACAAACAACACATCACCTACCTAGGCCCCCATAAGCCCAGAAGGTGCCAATTCAACCTACGTACCCCTATCAGTAGCCCCTTGTCTTTGTAGGAAGTCACATAGCCCTTTTCTTTTGGCAATGACATAGCCCCGTAGGCAGCGCATAGCTCTCTTAGGCAACATCATAGCTCCGTGGGCTGTACATAGCCCTCTTTTGCATCAACATAGTCCCGTAGGCAACACATAACACTCTTAGGCAGTAACATAGACCTCTTAGAAAACATCATAGCCCTCGTGGGCAACAACATGGCCCTGTAGGCAGCACATAGCCTTATTAGGCGTCAATATAGCCCTTTTAGGCATAGGTCACATTTCTGCAGCTAACCACAATAGCCCCAAGGGAAACAATAACAATCCAATAGGCTAAAAGCGAGCAATTGAACTATAAGAAACTTATATGAATAGCCTTTAAGTCGTGTCCGACATAGGGACGCTACTAACTGAATCAGAATCCCGACAAAGAAGGATTTTATCCACTCAGGCAGCCAACAATCAACACTAACGGCTACAAGTATAACAACAATAACAACCCAATTACATTGCTCTTAAGCTTTAAGGAAACATGCCGTAAGAAGGGAATAGCCTTGACATACCTTAAATGCGAATTTGGAATAACCTGCAGATAATCACTTTTCTATTGGTAAGTGAATATGACTTCAAATAGAATTTCCCAAAATAACTCTTCAACAAAAGTTGAAAGAAGAGTGTCAATATGCTTCTTCTTTGTTTTGTAATTTGTATACAATTAAGTGTGTCAATATATAGAAAATCATAGGTGTCACTATAGAGAATTGTTGCTGCCATAACCAACTTCCACGTGGAAGTGGGGTTGTGGTATCACAATGTATCTATATCTCATTATTTATCGTAAATTAAATATAATTTTTTTTTGTATATACTACAATTAATGAATAAAAAAAGGAAACAAAATCATTTTGAATAAAACTTATCTCATATAATAATAATTTTATTTTCCACACAACTTCATTTACTATCCCCGCTAAAATATCAATAAATTATAGAATCCCTTAAATATGACATACACCACAATATAATGTAACTACAATTTTTTTTCATAAATATCTAAGATACTTTATAAGACAATACTAAAAATATTATTTTAATTAATTTCTCTTTTTTTTTTTTATATTTTGATTTAAAATCATGTTGTCGAATCATGCATGTTGCTATAGTAAAACCCTCAAATTTAAGCTCGTAAGCCTTCAGAGCGGAGTAATGAACAACCGTAAACACCTTAGGTGTTACAGCTCCGGTCTTATCTGTGAGGAAGAAAGATGGTTCTCTTAGGATGTGTATTGATTACCGTCAGTTGAACAAGGTTACTATAAATAATAAGTATCCCCTTATGAGAATTGATGATTTTTTCAATCAAATTCAGGGTGCCACTTATTTTTCTAAGATAGACCTTAGATCTGACTATCATCAGTTGAGAGTAAGAGAGAGTGATATTCCAAAGACAGCTTTCAGGACCCGCTATGGTCATTATGAGTTCCTAGTCATGTTATTTGGTTTGACTAATGCTCCTGCAACGTTCATGGATATTATGAACAGAGTGTTTAAGCCCTATCTTGATATGTTTGTTATCGTATTCATTGATGACATTCTGATTTATTCGAGGAATGAGAAGGATCATGCTAGTCATCTCAGAATTGTGCTCCAATCTCTAAAGGATAAGGAGTTGTATGCTAAATTTTCCAAGTGCGAATTTTCGCTTGAGTTTGTGGCATTCTTAGGCCACATTGTATCTGGTGATGGGATTCAAGTTTACACTCAAAAGATTGAGGCAGTGCAGAAATGGCCTAGACCCACATATCCAACAAATATTAGGAGTTTCTTGGGATTAGATGGTTATTATAGAAGGTTCGTCGAGGGGTTCTCATCTATTTTATCCCCTTTGACAAAGTTGACTCAGAAGACAACAAAGTTTCATTGGTCTGAAGCTTGTGAGAAGAGCTTTCAGAAATCTAAAACTAGGTTGACTACTACCAGTGTTGACCTTACCAGAAGGTACGCAAGGTTTTGTTGTATATTGTGATACATCCAGAGTTAGATTGGGTTGTGTATTGATACAAAATAGCAAGGTTACAGCTTATGCCTCCAGACAGCTTAAGATTCACGAGAGGAATTACCCAACCCATGATCTAGAGTTGGCTGTTGTAGTGTTTGCTTTGAAAGTATGGCGTCACTATCTCAATGGTGTTCATGTTGATGTGTTCACCGATCACAAGAGTCTTCAGTATGTATTCCGTCAGAAAGAGCTTAATCTCAGACAGAGGAGGTAGTTAGAGTCACTCAAGGATTATGACATGAGTATTATCTATCACCCAGGTAAGGCTAATGTTGTTGCTGATGCTTTGAGCAGGTTATCTATGGGCAATACTTTCCATGTTGAGGAAGACAAGAAAAAATTAGCCAAAGATGTGCACAGACTTACACGATTGGGAGTTCGGTTAATGGATTTCAATGAAGGTGGAGTGGTGGTGATGAATGAGGCTGAAAGAGAAACAAGACCAAGATCCTGTTTTGCTTGAATTGAAGGCAAATGTTCATAAGCAGAAAGTGATGGCTTTTGAACAAGGGGGAGATGGTGTATTGAGATATCAACGTAGATTGTGTGTACCAAAGGTGGATGAACTCCAAGAGAGGATCATGGAGGAAGCTCATAGCTCCAGATACTCTATCCATCCGGGTTCCATAAAGATGTATCGTAACGTGAAAGAAGTCTATTGGTGGAGTAGTGTGAAGAGGTGTATTGCAGAGTTCGTTGCTAAGTGCCCGAATTGCCAACAAGTCAAGGTAGAGTACCAGAGGCCCGGTGGTATGGTGTAGAACATAGATCTTCCAGAATGGAAGTGGGAGATGACCAATATGGATTTTATTACTGGGTTACCATGGTCTCGCAGGCAGCATGATTTGATTTGGGTGATTATGGATCGAATGACTAAATCAACCCATTTTTTGCTAGTAAAGACTACCTTTTCAGCAGAAGATTATGCCAAGTTATATATTCAATAGGTAGTCAGACTTCATGGAGTTCCGGTGTCCATCATTTCAGATAGAGGTGCGCAATTCACTGCACAATTCTGGAAGTCTTTCCAGAAAGGTTTGGGTTCTAAGGTAAATTTGAGTACTGCTTTCCATCCTCAGACTGATGGTCAAGTAGAGCGCACGATTCAGAATTTAGAGGATATGTTGAGGGCGTGTGTGATCGATTTCAAGGGTAATTGGGATGATCACTTACCTATCATTGAGTTTGCTTACAACAACATTTATCACTCTAGTATCCAGATGGCTCTCTATAAGGCTCTTTATGGGAGAAGATGTAGATCTCATATTGGATGGTTTGAAGTTGGTGAAGCTGGATTGATAGGGCCAAACTTAGTTCATAAAGCTATGGAGAAAGTTAAGATCATTCAAGAAAGGTTGAAAACAGCGCAAAGTCGTCAGAAATCCTATACTAATGTTAGGAGAAGAGACATGGAGTTTGAGGTGGATGATTGGGCGTATTTGAAGGTTTCGCCCATGAAGGGTGTTATGAGGTTTGGCAATAAGGGGAAGCTTAGTCCTTGGTAGATTGGTCCTTACAGGATATCCAAGAGGATTGGCAATGTAGCCTATGAGTTGGAGCTATTGCCAGAGTTAGCAGTAGTCCATCCGGTATTCCACATTTCAATGTTGAAGAAGTGTATGGGTGATCCTTCACTTATTATACCGACTGAAGATATTGGTAATAAGGACAACCTATCTTATGAAGAGATTCCCGTTCAGATTCTGGATCATCAGGTTCGCAAGTTGAGGACCAATGAGGTTGCATCAGTCAAGGTTTTATGGAGGAACCAGTTTGTTGAGGAAGCTACTTGGGAGGTTGAGGAGGATATGAAGAAGAGATACCCACATCTCTTTGCTTCTGGAGAAGCTTCAAACCAAGGTACTAATTCTTTTCTTGGTACTTTTTAAGTTGAAATGTTGTGTTAATTTGCATGTTGAATGTTTGAGTTGGGTGTTAGATGTTGCCACCCTTATTCTACTTAGAGTGATCTCATTCGAGGACGAATGTTCCCAAGGGGGAGATATTGTAACATTAGAAAGAGCTAAACTTAGAAATGACTAATTAGGAAATAGCCAAATTTGAAATTTTGCAAGTTATGCTTGAGTTGTGAGTTTTGTATCAACTTCAAACAGCTATAACTTTTAGTACAGAATGAGTTAGGTGGCCCATAAGATATCAAATGAAACGTCTTTGAATCCTCTTTCCAACGCCACTGAGTTTGTTAAATTTCGAGTTCGAATGAGGGAGATATGCCTATTTAAAATCAGTCAGTCCAGTTAAGGAAAGTTACCCGGATTAATGAGGGGTATTTTGGTCTTTTCCTTACCCCATCAGCTTAAAACATTTTTAGTAATATTTTTCGGGTCAAATCTGATTTGGGTCAGTTTTCATAATCCCAAATACGCTTAGGGTTTTGAATCTGAGACATATGAGGTCGATGGAGTTTTTGGAAGACTATGACATAACCATCCAGTATCATCCAGATAAGGCCTATGTGGTGGCAAACACATTGAGCCGGAAACACCAAATAATTTAAGGATTGGAAATTGAACAAGCTTAGGAAAAAAAGTGGTGTTTAGTGAGGCCCAGACAACACAATTGACACTTGTTGGATACTATGTTTAAAGGAAAAATTTGTATTCCTTGGGTTGAAAATTTGATTCAGAATATATCGGCAGAAACTCCTGGCTTGCGGTACTCGATTCATCCAGGCATAACCAAAATGTATTAAGATTTGAGGTAGCTTTATTGGTGGCCTTGGATGAAGACAGACATAGTTGTATTTGTGTCCAAGTGTCAAAATTGTCAACAGATGAAATATGAGCACCAGAGGCCTGCATGATTGCTCCAAAGGATGCTTATTTCTGAGTGAAAGTGGGAAAGGATAGCCGTGAATTTGTGATGAGTCTTCCTAATACCTTGGGAAAGTATGATTCAATTTGGATCATTATGGATAGGTTGACTAAATTAACACACTTCATAACAATTAGAGTACATTAAGACTCTCAACAGTTGGCCATGTTTAACGTCAAGAAGATAGTAAGGTTGCACAGTGGGCCTCTTTCCATCATTTCAGATCGAGGTACGTAGTTTACAAAGTTCTGGACAAATTACATGAAGAGTTGGGCACCTAGCTCACGTTTAGCATAAATTTTCATCCTTAAACAAATGGCCAGTCGGAGAGGACGATTCAGGTGTTGAAGGACATGTTGAGAGCCTATGTGATTGATTCTGATTTTGGGGGCCATTAGGATCAATTCTTACTATTGTGTGAATTCTCGTATAACAACAATTATCTTACCAGTATTGACATAACACCATACTTTATGAGAGGGGATGTAAATCGCTCATAGGGTAGTTCGAGGCAGGAGATGTAAAGCCTTTAGGCGTTGACTTGGTAAGGGAAGCTCAGGAAAATGTGAGAGATATCCAAACCAAGTTGTTGGCAGCCCAGAAGAGACAAAAGGAGTATGCAAATCGCAAGGTTAGGGACATGAAACTTCAGGTTGTGAACAGGTTATGTTGAAAGTATCAACAATGGAAGGAATGATAAGGTTTGACAAGAATGATAAGATTATCCCTCGGTATATCGGTCCATTTGAGGTACTTGAAGGAGTGGATCCGGTAGCTTATAGATTGACATTGCCTCCTAACTTGTCTGGAGTTCATCCAGTTTTCCACGTATCCATGCTAAAGAGATACCATGAGGATGAAGATTACATCATCAAATGAGATTCAATCTTGTTAAATAAAGACCTCTAGAAAGTAAATGCAATGACTCAAAAGGTAAAAGCCCAAACGGAAACGCAGAAATATTGAAAGTAAGAACAAGATTGGCTAAAGAAGGAGATGATGAACTAGACCGCGAGAAAGCAAGACGAGAGATACAAACTTTGCCTAAATATGATCATAATACACGTAAACTATTCTTTTAACTGAGGGGTCCTTTTAAACTAGTTGCTAATTAGGCCTGGATCCCAAATCAACCTTTGTGAAGATCTTCTGATTCTATTTCTCAGTCCAATAGTTGCTTGTGTGGCATCCTATAGATATCGTCATTGGGCTTGGAGTGATTCATAACAGTTTCTCACCCATACCTCGTATTTTAGTGAGCAAAAAAGGTGAAAAGAGCACAAAATAGAAAAAATTACTTGGATGGGTACATTTTAATAAAGAATTATTAATTTTACCGATACTTTTTATTTATTACCATTTATAGCAATATATAACAATACTATGATAAATCTGCAATATGTATTAAAAGTGAATTATGTATGCAATATATATGTATTATAACTGTTCTTTTTAAAATATATTATGCTTGTTTGGTAAGAAATTAACACATTGTATTATAAGTGTATTAAAATGTGTGATAAATGTATTATCCATCAATAAAACTTATAGTATATGTGTTCTAAAATTGTTTTCTGTAATATATATTAAAACTGTATTATAAATGTATTAAGGGGTCGTTTGGTACAAAGATGCATAATGCAGGGATCGCTAATGCATGGATTAGTAATGCAGGGTTTAATAATGCAGGGATTAGTTTTAATAAAGTGTTTGGTTCATTGTTTCCCATTTAATCTTATGTTTGGTTTAAAATTCTAGAATAAAGTTTGTTCCTATTATGCCATTGAGTTATTATGAGATTTTATATTTCATTTAATTTGTCAAGTTAAATACTAAAATATATTAAAAAAATATCACGACCCGAGCCTACACCCTGGACGTGGTCGACACTCGAGAAGCATTTCGGGTCCCCAAGTGAACCCTCATCCTGGCTGACTACAAGCGGAATACTAACTCAAGCATACAAAGTTTAAAACTGAATAAAATTCATTGAACTCAATTACAAAATCTTTAACTCAAAATATTAACTCTGAATAAAATAGTATATTCAACTCGCCAGAAATAGGCAACTCAAGTCTTTAAAACATTTAACAGAATAAATGAAACAGACTTCTCAAACTCTGATGTCTATCTATGAAGCCTCTAAATGACAAAGATGGAAGTCGGGACAAGACCCACGACATTCTGACAAAACTGAAAAGTAAATGAAATCCTCCAGAAGCAAGGAGGCTCACCATAGCTAACTCGCACTTCATGTGGTATCAACGAAGCTCCTATTGATGACCCTGAATACTTGTATCTACATCATGAAACGATGCAGGCCAAATAGCTCAGTATATGGAATGTACGAGCATGTAAGGAGAATTCTAAAGCATAAACATAAGCTTGAACTGGTGGAAAAGAAACATACTTACCTCTTCTGAACTCACTCAACTCAACTCTACTCAAAGAAACATAGCTCAACTCAATGATAAGATATCCAACTCAGTGAAATAAGGCTCAACTCATTGATAAGATATTCAACTCAGTGAAATAAGGCTCAACTTAATAATAAGATACTTGACTCTGGATACTCAACTCTGGATACTCAATTCAATATAAAGCAACAATACATAGGCAATATATGGAAAGCTTTTAAAACAGTAGAAAGCAACTCAGTTTGTATGCAAGGATACCAGATTAACTCTGCTTGTATATGAAAATACAAAGTAAACTATATGTATATAAGAATACAAAATATCTCTGTGAGAGTTTCTCTAACCGACAACCATCACTATGAGCTATGTGATGATACATCGTTTTGCCTCACGCTGCCAGAGCTGTCCTATACCTTGCCGGGGGTATAAAACCTAACTCATTAAGTGGATCCAATAGTCTATGCTAAAAGCATTAAGGAATCATATAAAATGTATGACCCTTTTCTACCCATGCTGGCTACACGGTTTATGGAGACTTTGGATTATCTGAACTCAAACTCGTCCCCATATCGGTGCTCAATACTACTCCTAAAACGTAACTAGCTCATATGTTTAAAAACATAACTCTTTATGTGGTTTGAGATTATTACTCAAAATCTTTCTCTAAAAAGAGATGTTACTCAAACTGCTCAAAACTCTTTTGAAAATCTCAGTTTCCTTCTCTTTTAAATGTGAAAATATTTACTCTTGGGAATACTTAGTTTTCATATATTATTTTAAAGAAAATGAACTCATCTCTACTCTTCCTCAAACTCATATGCTCAAGTCTTAAAAAAAGTTTAGAAAAATTTGTAAAAGACTTCTCAAAATAAGGTTCATGCCGAATTATGAACGTGAACGACTCAATTCAAGATTTTCAATAACCATACATAGAACTCAATACTTGGAACTCAACAACTCAGAACTCAAGAACTTCAATGATAATACTCATTTCAAGAATGCTCAACTCAGAGGGTTCATATAGAATTATGGGCATGAACTACTCAACTCAAGGACCTTCATGGGTAACATTTAGTAGTCCCATGATTAGGAATATAATCCCAAAAGGGTTAGGAACTCAGTGCTCAAGAACTTAGAACTTGAAGATACTACTCCTCTCAAAGATGCTCAATTTATGAAGTTCATGCATAATTTATGGGCATGAACGACTCGACTCGAGGGTCTACATAACAATATGAAACTCATGTATACGAATCTTCTCATTCTCATACTTACTTCCTCAAAACTTAGTTCAAATCGGTAGTTGATCTCAAAGGATTCACAATTGAACTCAAAGACTTTCTTGGACTCTACTTTTAACTCTCTCTTGAAATTGAATTATGAATTCAAGAGTTAGCGTTCATGATATGAAGGATCTCATGATGATAATGTAGACTCATGAATACATTCTCCTCATTATTATACTCACTTGATCGAGTCTTGAAACAAGTTATTTGAATTTATAGAAGACTCCTCAAAAGACTCAAAGGGACTTTCTCAAAATTATTCGGAAGAACTCTCCAGACTTAACTCTTAACTCTACCTTGAATTTGAATTATGAATTCAAGGTTATGATTCATGTTAAGAATGATTTCTAGATGTTTAAAAGTAGTTAGAATCATAAGGGGTGAAGATACGCTTCAAAAGAACTCAAACGGGACAACCGACGGAAAATGAGTGGGGCAGGCGACCCTAGCGCATTCCTGGCGCAGGGCGCCAGCCCCAAACTTCAGGAACATGATTGTGGCGCACTGCTGGGGCGCCGCCCCAGCCCCTACCCAGGAAAATTTTTAATGAATTTCGTCTCTCGTTTTCTGATCCTAAATCGCTTCTAATCGATTTCTTTTCTCAAGTTTTCCTTAGATTCAATTACCCAATGCAAGTACATAAAAATCTAATAAAAAACAACCCTTAGTCTCATCACGATTACCTCAAGAACTTATCAAACCCATCCTAATTCAAGAACGGAAAAAATATTTCAAGAACACTTATCAAGAACTCAAATCCTTCAACTTTTGAGAATGAAATTACGCTGAAAATAACATGTTCGGCATGTGGGTGAACGAACCCAACACTATGGAAACTTACATACCTCTTAGGGATCAAACCCATGGTGAAAATTCGCAACGAAACTCAAGAACCTCGACGAACGCTTTGAACCCTTCCTCTTTTATCCTCTTTTCTCTTCTTGGACTCTCTTCTAAAACCCTAAGCATATTGGGGATGAATGAAACTGATTCTAATCTGTTTAGATCCCTAAATTATTACTAAAAATGAAATAAATCTGATAGGGTAAGGAAAAGACCAAAACAACCCTCTTACTTTCGGGTAACTTTCCTTAACTGGACAACCTGACTTCAAAAGAGCATATCTCACTTATACAAGCTTGAAAATTAGCATACTCGATGGCGTTTGAAAGATAATTCATAGACCTTTCATTTGATATCTTATGGGCCACCTAACTAATCTTGTACTGAAAGTTATGTTCGTTTGAAGTTGACCCAAAACTTAGAAGAACCTAGGAATGACTTGAATGAATTCTCTTTAGTTCTTTTTGGAACTCAAGGTGCTACATGTAGTGACTTTAACACTTGAGAAAAATTTAAATTCCTTGGTAAAAACTTACTCACTACGAAGGATGGTTCAAGTCTTAGCTCAAAAAATTTCCGAGGTGTTACAAAAAATTAATATTAATTTTGAGGTGTGATATGCTACCATAGAGATCCATGATAGCACGATATATTTCTAATTTTTTGTTGGTCAAATATACCTTAAACTTAACATAGATTTAAGGCTACTTAAATTGTTCAAATACACGAAGCTTAATTTAAAAAAAAAGTTCAAGTGGTCAATCAACGAACTACATTTAAAAAAAAGAAGAAAAAAATCAACCCAATATAACAAATCAAATATGGAGAAAAAAATATTAATTTGTGAAATCATCAAATTACATGAAACGAATTTGGAGAATTTAAAAGAATATTTATAAATATTCTCATATAAATAAAACAAAAGCATTAAATTACAAAAAAAAATTAGGAAAAAAGATTTGGGGATAGTTTAGTCATTTACGGGTCTTATCCAAGGATTGTTAAACCTTGGATTAGTTATTCCTCCCTTTTCTAGGGATAAAATAACACCTTGTATGAGGTATAACTAATTTATGGATTAGGTTAAATAAAGTAACCAAACAATGTTTTTCTTGGACTAAATTTTAATCCATAGATTATTTTGATTAATATCTCCTAACAAACGGGTCTAAAAGTGATCAAGTGAAAAAAAAAATATTATTACTATAAATGGTAAATAGCTTTTTAATATGGTATGTTTACTTAATAATAAATTTGTCCTTTCAACTTTTTGTAAGTGGGGCCATTAGCCATTTAAATGAGAGCTGATGGGAGCTAATTTGCTGGCCAACATTATCTCTCTTCGGCCACTCGCATTCACTATCCAAAACATAAGAGAAGTCTCACCCAATGGCTTCCCTCACCGGCGCCACCTCTCACCTCCTCCCCTCCGCCACCATCGCCGCCACCTCCGCCTCCACGACGGCCAGACTTGCTATTTCATTCTCCTCCTCTTCTTCTTCTCTTAAATGCATTCGATCATCTCCTCTCCTTCCCCACATCTTCCGCTACCAGGTTCATTGCTCTTCTCCTTTAGATATTTTTGTTTTTTTTCTATATTCTCGTTCTGAACTCTATTTGTTTTCTTGTAGAAACGATCGTTGATTGGAAAAACGTCTAGTGGAAGATTCAGTACATTGGCTTCGCCGAAATGCGCTGCTTCCGATCCTGATCAGTTGAAAAGTGCAAGAGAGGACATTAAGGAGCTGTTGAAGACCACGTTCTGTCATCCTATTTTGGTAATTTTTTTCTTTCATGCTCTAAATCACTTCTTAACTAAATGAGGCGAGGATTGAACCTATATGTTCTTCCCTCTTGCCTATTTTAGGTTCGCTTGGGCTGGCATGATGCTGGAACTTATAACAAGAATATCGAGGACTGGCCACAAAGAGGTGGAGCTAATGGAAGCTTAAGATTTGAAGTTGAACTAAAACATGGAGCAAATGCTGGTAAATATTCAATTTCTTATTACACTTTTTGCTTGCTTAGTATTTATTTTTGGCTGACAAGCTTGCAATTCAGGACTTGTAAATGCACTGAAACTTCTCCAGCCAATCAAAGACAAGTATGCTGGCTTGACATATGCAGACTTATTTCAGTTGGCCAGTGCCACTGCCATTGAGGTCGTTACTACTTTTGGCTTTGTGTTTGCCTGAAAGTTAATTCACACACTTAGTTTTTCTGCTTTTTCAAACCTATAGGAGGCTGGAGGCCCAAAAATTCCCATGAAATATGGGAGAGTAGATGTTTCTGGTCCTGAGGATTGCCCAGAAGAAGGAAGGCTTCCTGGTGAGAGATTCATAGCTGTCATCTATATATTTTTTTGGTACATCATGATTTTTTTCCTGCAGCTTAGCTTATCATGCATGGAAAGTACTGATCAGGATCATCTTGAATGAATTTTATCCCAGTGTTTTAGTCAGGAACTTTATCCTAGTGTTTAGTATTTAATGGACTCCTTCAGAGACAACAATTTCATCTAAAGCTATCTTTACCTTATCCTCTTTGAAACCTGGTGGTTAGTGAAGTTCAATTGGTTTGCACTAGGTTTTGTAGTTAGGTAAGAGACCACATAGCACTTTTTCTTTTATCTGAAGTTCATCGAATGCTGGAGATTGAAAGAAGATTGCACATCTGTTATTTAATGGAGAAAAGCAGAGAGATCACCTAGGTGGATGAAGAGGATTGATGGAAGGAGCTATACCTAGGTGTTTGCTGATGCCTTGGGATAGACCACATTATCTCGCTGATGCCAGCAGAATTGCCAATTCCTGCTAAATTTGTTTAAGACAAAATTAAGTGGTCCTAATTGCAAAGCTATCTAGCCAACATTTTTTCAATTCAAGTCCAATTGTACTCTTTAAAAAGTACATCAATATGCGTGATCAGCCTGCATACATTGGGCTTGACTCGTGATCTTCAGAACCTTCTAAACGCCATATAGAGGTCAACACATTCTCTTCATAAGACAGAATATTTATCATATAGTTATACATGTAACTTAAATTTACAATGCCATTAATCTTCATACTATATGGCTGCACTACCTCCCATCCTGCACTCCTAGAAATTTTTATGTCATCCAATACTTGTTATTTTGGATTAGCATCCTACCATGGGACAAATTTGAGGATGTGGAAAAGGGGTTATCTGCCTCCTTATATTGTTGTTGGTAGTCATCACCATGTGAGCTAGCTTTTAGGATTGAGCTAGGCCTAAGGTTTATTTCTTTACATTGTTTCAAAGACAAACCCGCTTATATCCATTTTATATTGTCTACGCTCCACATGCTCGAACGGAAGGGGAGCAGAGATAGTTAGAGTCCCACATTAGTTTGGGGGTCTCCTTATATCGTCTTGGGCAACCCTCACCTCATGAGTTAGCTTTTGGGTTGAGTTAGTCCCGAGGTTCATCTCTTAACAATAACATCTAGTTGTCTATCTAAAACTGGTACTCTTCTATTAGGGAATAACGTAGTCTGTAACATTGGGATATTATTCTGTCCGTTGAAAAGAAGTTATACTTTTTTTTTTTTTGATAAACTGCAAATTTTCATTCATAACCAAAAGTGTATCTTTACAAACAGAGTAGTATTGACTAACTACTCACTCATTAATACAAACAAAACCTACTAATCTATAGCCTTCTATACAGTACATCCTATATAGGTCAGCGATTCAATACAATATGTATCTAATCAGAAACTAAGGGTAAACATTAAGTTGTTGAAGTGCAATCTGCCATTTCGCCCTGGCCTGACTCTTGAAATGCATATGCATTACGATTTCCTTCAACACTTCATCAGTGTTCATGCTCCCATTCTGAAATCTGATCTTGTTCCTTTCTCTCCATATGAAATACACTAGCATACCAGAAAGACTGCTTTCAATTTCAGCTAGTCCAGCCTTCTTCTTTGCCATCAAGCATACCCATTTCACTTCTGTCTCCCAAATAGCTCTTGAGAACCCCAACCATATACACAATCTATTCCACAATTCCTTTGTCACCTGGCATTCAAAGAACAAATGACCGAATGTTTCTAATGTCAATCCACACAATCAGGAGGGATTTGGATCCCAAATTTAATCAGCCTATCAACAGTTGCCAATCTCTTTTGGACAGCTAGCCATACAAAGAACCTGTATCTTGGATGAATTCTGGGGTGTATTGCAATTGCCTTCCAGTCAGCTCTAGGGAATTGAGGCATCAGTCTTGTGTACATCTTATGTATGGAGAATTTGTCACCTGACTGGTATGCATCAAAAGCTGAATTCAAGTCTCCTTGTACTGTTTGTCCCTGTAGTATCCATTCCCTTGCTTCCAATATCTTCCTCACAACCCAAGAAGCAAATTTTAGGTATTTGGACTGTTTCAATGTCTTTCCTTCTTATAAAATAGTTGTGCACCCACTTGATCCATAAGCATTCTTTGTTTCTTGCTATATTCCATAATTGTTTCAATATTGTAGCTCTATTCCACATACATAAGTTGATGATGTTTAGGCCACCAGCTGCAACAGGTTTGCAAATGTTTTCCCAAGAAACCAATGCTTTTTTTAATATGGTCACATTACCAGTCCACAAGAAAGTTCGACAAATCTGTTCAATACTCTTCATCACCTTCTTAGGAATCAAAAATATTTGGGACCAATAAGCTTGCAACCAGAGGCGGACCCACATGTAAAGGTGGGGGTGTACGTGCGCCTGTTAACTTCGGAAAAAATCATGTATATATATGTATATCTATTTTGAAAAACTGCAAGAAACTAAAATATAAATAAGTGTGCCCTCATGGAAAGCATAAAAGGCAGTTAGTACTGCTAATACAAGCGAGAGCGACCGCCCACGCTACTGCAGTTTGATTCCAGCTAAAACCACATTTTATTATTTTTATCAACTCATAATATTGGTGCACCCGTAGTATTTAAATCCCGGGTTCTCCTTTGCTTGCAACCCAAACAAGACTGACTTGATCAATTGTACTTTCCAATATAGGATAGTAATTTAGCAGACCAGCAAGTGATCTTTGCAGTAATTTTTTCAATAAGTGGCAAGTAATGGTTGCTGAGCTTCTTAGATGCTAAAGGCACTCCTAAACATCTGAATGGGAGGAAACCTTCAACATATCCCAGCTCCTCAAGAATCTCTTCTTTTGTGTGAGTGGCAACCCCTGCAATATATAGAAAGCTTTTGTCTACATTAGCCTATAATCCGGAAGCCTTGGAAAACATCATGATGCTTCATTTAGCAACCTAACAGAGATAATATCAGCCCTGCAGGCTGCAATACATCAATAGATCATCTGCAAAACAAATATGCACACTGCCCAACTTCCTGCACCTTGGGTGAGAGTTGAAGTTCCCATTCCTAGCTAACTGATTCAGTTCTCTTCCCAAATACTCCATAGCCAAGACAAAAAGATAAGGGGACATAGTCCCCTTGTCTAATGCCTCTTTTTGCATTAAAAGGGAGAGTCAGTCCTCCATTAATCATCAAGGAATAGGACACTATAGACACACATGTCATGATCCAATGTACAAATTCGGCAGGAAACCCCATATCTGTTAACAACTTCGTAAGAAAGCCCCATTCCATAGTATCATAAGCCTTCCTTAGGTCCACCTTAAGAACACACCTCGGGGGAAATCCATTTCCTAGAATAGCACTTAAAAATTTCATGACTAAACAATATATTATCAATAATGCTTCTCCCTTCAACAAATGCAGATTGGGAGCACCCCACTAGTCCACCAATCACCTGTTTGAGTCTCCTGGTTAACACCTTTGAAATGATTTTGTACAAGGTAGTACAACATGCTATAGGTCTATAGTCCTTAACTTTTGTAGGGGGTGGAACTTTGGGAATTAGAGTTATTGCAGTAGTATTTATAGCAGAGTAGAGTATACCAGTGCTGAAGAACTGCTGCACAGCTTGTACTATCTCATCTTCCAGCAACTCCCAATTCTTTGTGAAGAACTCAATAGGAAATCCATCTACCCTGGAACTTTATCTTTCGGCATAGCCTTGATAGCATTAGTGATCTCCTCATGTGTCACCTCTCGTATCAATTCTTTTTGTTGTTGCACTGTTAAGCAGACCCCATCTCTAACAACTTTGGAGTCCAAGCAAGGAATCTCAGTAGCACAGTCCCCCATCAATCCTGAGAACACAGATATGAATTCAGTCTCAATAGCCTTTGGATCAGTTAGTTTGACATTATCTTCAGTGTAGATGGAAGTTATTGCATTGTGGCTACTCCTCATCTTCCATTGAGCATGGAAATACTTAGTGTTTCCATCTCTACTCTCCACCCAAGTAGCTCTTGCTTTTTGTCTAATTGTTTGTTCCTCTTTGTTGCTCCATTTTGCAATTTCTAGCAGCAACTCCTTTTCTTGGTTAAACAAGTCTTGACATAACATGTGGCTTTGGATTTGACCCTGTACTATACCCAACTTTTCTCTTGCTAGGCACAACTTCTGATGGTATGTTGCCATAAGCCCATTTATGTCTTTGAGTTGTAGCTTGAGCTTCTTCAATTTGCACCTCACATTCTCCATTGGCTGATCAGATTCCATCCTAGTCCACACTTGTTGCAAAATGCTGCTAAAATCATGATGTTCCATGACATTAGGAATGAATCTAAAAGGGTCTAGGATGAAGGTTGTGTTGCTGACAATACTTAACAAGTATAGGGGAGCGATCTGATATTGAGGGATGGAGGAATTCAGCTTCCACTTGGCCATACAGCTGCACCCACTGAAAGTCCCCTAGTGCTCAGTCTATCTTACTATATACTCTGCAGAAGTTATACTTTTCATTTGCTATTGTTAAACGTAGGCATTTAGACATTTTTTACTTAAAGACTAAATTCCACTTGGTGTCGATCCTCTTCTATTTCTCGTGTCAAACAGGCAGCTTTAGTTTTTATCATGTTGTTTTTCTTTAGTATCTTATATAACCATTTACCTAACCATCTTCTTTTTATACTGAAATAAAGGCCCATACGATGTTCCAAATTGCTTTGGCCTGATTATTCAGCTTGTGATAGAAGCATATCCCTGTATAACCCATTTGCAGTATGTTGTATGTCTTAGATGGTCTACCATGACTTCCTTTTTCTAATCCTTCATATTTGAAGAGTCTAACCCTCTGCATTTTGTCTAACAGTCTCCTATTGCAGAATTATCCTCCATTTTCTTTAATATATATAACTAACTTAATCTTATTGATTAGATGCTGGTCCCCCTTCCCCTTCTTCTCATTTGCGAGATGTCTTCTACAAAATGGGACTAAACGATAAGGTGACATTTGTCAAAGCTGTTTTCTAATTCATCTCATCAATGATCTCAACTTCCTTGCCTGAGGTATGCTTCTCACTAGTGAATTTTTGGTTTCTAGGAAATTGTCGCACTTTCTGGGGCACACACTTTGGGGAGATCCAGACCAGAGCGTAGTGGTTGGGGCAAGCCAGAAACGCGATACACGGTATCCATTTCCACGCTACTTGATATTATCATTAATTGTAAATTGTTGTACTTTTGAGGCGATTTTGCATGTTTCCATTCCGACTTAATTTTTCCAGCTATAATGTTAATCTAGAAAGAAGACTGACAATTGAGGATCATGTCCATTAAAAAGCATGCTGCAGGACTCAAAATGCTTCTCTGTATTATACTGTTCTCAAAACAAAAACAAAAAACATCTTTGTATTTAAGTGTGTCACAGATAGACATAATTATGCTGTTAGTTGTCTATGAATCATTATTCTACACCCTTCCTCTTAAAATTAAATGAAACGTTTGGACTTTGTTATCAGAACACTTTTTCCTCAAATTAATTTGAATAATATTCTCACTTAGCCCTTCGTATGGAAATAGGATCTACTGAGGGGCTGTGTGATTGGAACCTAATTTCCTATAATTTCTAATACATAAGGTTAGTCTTTTGCAATTTACATCTCTATTGTTCAGTCAATTAATATTAGTTTCTCACGTCTTCATTTTCCTCTATGGTCTGTACCATGGTGCTTTTGTTTCTTTACAAATCTTAATAAAAACCAGATATCTGTTGCTAGCCTCTGTGCAATGATCTACTTATGTTTCTTGCATATTAACAAATCTGACTTTTTAAAGCTGATTTGTCTGCATTACAGAAAGATGGACCACGAAGCCCTGGAGGACAATCATGGACTGTGCAGTGGTTGAAATTTGACAATTCCTACTTTAAGGTGCTGTATGATGAAAATTGCTAAGACTCATAGGCACTGAGGTCTGATGAAACTAGATGAATTGTTGCTTATTATTCTAAATTTGAATTGATGTTAGGACATTAAAGAACAAAGAGATGAAGATCTGCTAGTTTTGCCTACAGATGCGGTTCTTTTTGAAGATTCTTCATTTAAGGTGGAAAAGAGAGTACAACTTCATGAATTTTGTCAATACAAACTAATTTTGCTTCTCTAACAACTTACATGCTTGCAGGAATATGCAGAGAAGTATGCTGTAAATCAAGATGTATTTTTCAAAGATTACGCGGAAGCCCATGCCAAACTGAGCAACCTTGGTGCTAAATTTGATCCTCCTGAGGTTTGTCAGCAGAAATATTTTTCTTCTGTTAATAGATTATACTTCTTGCATCTCTATTTCTATATGAGCTGTAAGTGAGTTTCTAATGGAGTCTTGTTGCACACTCATCTAAATCTTTTATGAAGTAGCTGGATGAACACTTATCACCATTTTTTAGTTGATTACTATTTGTGTGAAATCTAAATATAGATGTCCCTGTGTCGTTATGAGCTCCTTCTACCTGTCTATTTTTGCTCTTCAGCACAACATGTTAGTATAGCGTCCTGACTAGTTATATAGAATGAATATAATTACCGTCCCACAGAGAATTTGCACCAATCACTTGTTAAATACCAAGATTGGAACTTCTTTGATTTGTTCAGCCAATCTAGCTTTGACTAAAACTTATCAAGGATTAAACCAAGGACAGATGTTAATACTATGGGATTTGCTCTTATTGTTAAGTCTTAGGACCAGATATCTCCTAATACTGATGAAGAGAATCCATTGTAACACACCCTGTTTGTGATTGCATAAGGCAGACTTGGTATGCTCCTTCACAATTCAATTTACATATAAGCGCTTTGGACTTACGGTATTCAATCCTAGTCAGACCTATTCCTTTTTCCAAGTTCAATCGTAAGTTTCCATCATATTAAAACTCAAAAAACAAGTAGATTTTAGTAATTATACCTAAACCACCAAGAAGAAAGAGAAAAAGAAGAAAAACTTTGTCAAAGCAGACTTCTGTTCAAAAATTCCTTTCTTTACACTTCATTACCTTGCCAAAAAAAAAAAGTTTCCCAGGCCCTGCTTGATTTCTCCTTATATTAGTAATGGAACAGCAACTTAGAAATTTTGAAATGCCGAACAGCACCTGATGCGAAAGTTGGAGCACCTAACTTTGTCTAAAACTTTCTTAGACAGATTTTTGACTACCACACATTTCTTCCTTAGCACCTAGGCACTGATTTTCAGAGGGATCGTTTTGATGGTTGTGCAGCACCTAGCTGCTAGCCTTCTGCTAATATTCTTCACCTTCAATAATTTTACCACATGTATGTGTAGGGGTGTCATTGACAAACCATTTGACACATTAAAATCTAGGTTTTAAGCTCTGAAATACGGCTAAGTAACTCTCACAGATATAGTTTAGTAAATTCTTAAAGTTGAGTCAAAATGCAGCTTGATCATAGCATGCTTGACACCCAAGAGTTTTAATTTCTTCTCAAAATATGAACTTGATTGGAGAAACCTATGAAATTCCCTGAAATTTAACAAATCTTAAGTTACAATTACCTGATTGTATGTAACTGAAATCAACTCATTTTGTCTGGCTTGCATGAGTACCTTCAGCGCTTGCTCTTGTACTCTAGTTCGATCTTCAAGTGTTTATACTCATCAGAGAATATTTCCGAGATAGTTGAGATAGTCAAAGCAACTCTACTATGTCTTCCAGAGAATTCATTCATTTGACTGTAAAGTAAGGCAACTTTTGATTCTGTACTAAAATTTTCATTAATCACTCAAGATACTTCCATTTTCATGTAAAACTCATTTTTTTCTGTGTACATTCACCCAATCCACAAAATTCCGATATGCCCTGTGAGCTTTAGCTTGTTGTTAATCAATTGCATGATAAATACTGTTTTCTTCACTCCACCTCCCTCAAATAGTCTGTTTTTCCCTCTATGGTTATTGGGGCCAAGGCTCTACTATCTTACTCCGTTACAAAAAACAGATAATTTGTCTCCAACTGTATAATACAGCAATGCATGTGCAACTCTGACTAATTTTAGCAAATTTCTTGGACAGGGTTTCTCAATAGACAATAATCCTACACAAGGTCAGCCAGAGAAGTTTGTGGCAGCAAAATACTCAACTGGAAAGGTTAATTTTAAATTCCTTATTATTTTTTCCTTCCGTTAATTAGTTAAAGTTCCACACTTGCATTTTAATTCCTGGGGAGATACATACATGTTTAAATTTTACTCTTCTGATTGCTGCAGGATTAAATACAACTTATCATCTTTAGTTCTGATGTTTCTTTTAATAAAATCCAAGATCAAGCCATTACCAAAATTTTGTACTCAAACGTAAAATTGGTAGTCTAATGAAAGGAGAGAAATAAATTCAATGAGTGTTACCTATTTGAATTGCAGAGAGAGCTGTCGGATGCTATGAAACAAAAGATTCGAGCAGAATACGAAGGCCTTGGAGGAACTCCAGATAAGCCTCTCCCGACGAACTATTTTCTCAATATCATAATTGTGATTGGTGTTTTGGCAATTTTGACATCTTTGCTTGGAAACTAAGATGGCTTTAGTTTGATCTTGTAGATATTTTGTGTGCTTTATATCAGCATTATTGTAAAATGAAAATTTTGCCAGTCATATATGCAAAATTTGAAATTTACACTGTGCTTTTCTATCATTTTCTTCACACTGTTTTGTGCCTTGCAATTCACTCTCACTGAGTAACGTCAAATAGATTTACATTATAGGTCTGATTATATATGTTTAAATTAATGGGCATTACAGAACACTATCAATTAATTAGAGAAAAATCCAAAAATAACTTATCTAGGTTTTAGAAGCTCATTATATCTCAATTTGCTTTCATTAATGGCTCAAAGTTGTTTACATAAAGCATCGGCGCCTAATTAACTTAAATCTAACTCATATTTTGTGGAAAAAGTTATTTTTGCGACTCCATTCATAATTTGATTTCAGTAAACTGTTGGCATCGATGCAAAATGAGCATTGATAATATATAAATATAATCAAATTCGAGAAAGTTGATCAACAACCTGTGATCACATTAAAACTATACTACAAATGCTTCAGTCTTTCAGAAGATTGTGATTAAAAGAAGCTAAAAACAAAAGTGTAATAAAATCATTCCGTATTCACAGCTGATGAAGGTTTCTTATTTGTTGTCATTCTAACGCATATGAAAGAAACGATAACTAGAGTTCAAGGCAATTCAGTATCGACCGAAACCTCCCTAGGCAAGAAAATACACTTTTTCATAAACAGTAGCGAGAGTGAGATTCTTGACTTTTACAGTGATGAAATATTCCATATATCCTGTCAGGCATTCGTTTAATTTCTCAATCTTGAGGAACTTGTACTTATAAAAGTGTAGACTCTTTGTTGTATTCCTCAATAGCAAGGTGAGCTAGCTCCATGATTAACTGATACTCCTTGAGTGTATTTAAGTTAAATGGCAATGTACTAGCCCACCTCAGCATCACCAGGAAAAGTATCAAGGTCCATACCATTGGTTGAGTTAAGTTGATTAAAGTAACGTTCCCAAATTTCTTTAAATTGATAGCGATGTTTGTGCGGAGCACCGTTGGGAAGATCTATGTCGGAGTCACGGATGTTTACAGGGCAGAGGTATCCATTTCCTTGTTTGATAAACTTGTTAAACTCATCTTCTTCCTCGATCCTTCTGTGCATCCTCCTTTTTTCCTCTCTTCCGATGACGCCATCGCGCTTCCTCTTCGTGGTTGTTGCCTATTCTCCTCCATTTACAATTGATCTGCCAAACCCTCTGGATCTGGAAAATTAGGTTTGTAAGCAAAATATTATTTCAAATGGATTTATATAGGATTCGGAGGCCAGGGGTGTTATATCTTCTAAATGGTAAATTGGTTGTGATTCGAGTTATTTAGTTTTGTTTTTTTTTATATATAAATAAATTGATCAAATATACATATTTAGTAGTGTTTTTTTTCTTTTTCTTTTAAGTATTCTAATATTAAAGATATACACCTAAGTAGTTTGTTTTTTGATATATATATATTATTTTTTTTAGGAATTAGAGACTTTATTCTCTGTAACTTTGGGAAAACAAGAGATTTTTCACCTTAAAAATTCAAATTTGTATACATCATCTAATACCATATGGTTGAGAAAAAATAAAAATTATAGCTTCAATCAAGTTATCTTCACTTAGTGTGACGTTAAAGATTGAAAGAGTTTAGTTGGTTTGGAAGGTGGTTATCCACACGGATGACCCGAGATCGATCCCCCCTCAATGCCTTCTGAGTCGAGTCTGTTGCATAGGGCTTGCCTAGTGCGGTTTACATCCCCTGTGTGGTTTTGTTTCTTAGGACAGTATCCATTACGACTCAAGTATTAATTTTCTGCACTAATATTTATATATCGTCATAGTAATATTTATCTAATTTTCAGGACTACTATTTTGCTATATTATTATTATGATCTTTAATTGTTCCCTGACAAGGTTAAACTACATCCGGATACATTACTCCACCTCATTTATTACAACTTTATTTGTGTAGAATATATCTAGTACAAATGTTATTGTTGACGTACACAAGATTTTTCGTAAGAGATGCCACTAAAAAATGAGGCCGTAAGGATTCGATCCCAAATCCTCACGCGAAAAAGCATAAATGCAACACATTTTTGTCAAGAGTTACCACTTTGTATTATATATTTGAGTATTTTTAAGTTGTCTTTGATTTTATTTTTTTATATATATATAGCAATTTTTCCGACGAAGCCGTGTAACGTGACACTTCTTGAGCCTTAATAGATCCGTTTCTAAACTTTCGAAATAGAATGTAATTAACACTCAAATTATTGGAGTTTCTGTACTTTGTACTTATTATATTGCCCCTGATAATTGCTTTCATCAACCCAGGTCTAAAAGCAATTTTCTTTTTTATTACTATTTTTAAACTTAAAATATAAAATATATTTTATACATGTATTATTTGATAGTAAATTTTATAAAATACCTAATTGTTCAATACGATTATAATTTTTTTCAATATAAAAGTCATCAAATTTTATTTCAAAAACCTTAAAAATTAATTCGATTAAATCAAAAGTGAGTGGAACTCAAAACCCTCGTTAAGCCCCCTCAGCTCCACTCTCGCGCACACACAATCACATTGGAGTACAAAAATGTTGATCCGGCGCATTGTGCTGACCAAATCTCTCCACCATTTCCGTTTCTTGAGCAGCTCCGCCACCGCCGCCGCCGCCGTTGTTCCAGACTTAGATGATGATTTCCCAAAGCCCGACCCCAAATACGCAGAAACTATTCATGCCGTTGTTCGTGTCACTTCCGGCAAGAACATCGCCGCCAAAGAGAGGAAAGCTGGGAGGGTACCCAGTATAGTGTTTGAACAAGAGGATGGACAACATGGTGGTAACAAAAGGCTCATATCTGTTCAGACTAATCAGATAAGGAAGCTTGTTAACCATCTTGGTCGGTCTCATTTCTTGTCCAGGTTGTTTGATCTTGAGGTTCATCCTGACTTGGATTCTCAAGACGTTATTGAGAAGGTTCGGGTTCTGCCCAGAAAGGTATTTGCCTCTGTTTATTAGATTTGGTTACTTTGAATTGATCTGAAGATAGATACTGGCTTTCAATTCATATATGCTTATAAGTAGGGGGGGGGGGGGGGGG
>JAJONR010006735.1:0-36468 GCA_029582245.1 Solanum etuberosum | reverse complement strand
ATGGATGATTTCATGATGTTTAGACGTACCTTAGAGTGTTGGAATCAACTTGAAAACATAGGTACATTGCTAAGGAACTAGTACGGAAAGAAAAGCAGAAGTAGAGAGCCTACGTCAAAACACGATTCTCTACAACAGCCTCTCAATCATCTATACAAGTAGGAATACCGAGATTGTTAACTTTTTCATTCTAGCAATCATGCGAGTCATCCCACTATTGGGAGGAAATATGAAGTCACTAAACCACACTGCTAAGAATTGTATAATTATGAGGTTGTGATTGCATTTGTCGCTCTTGAAAGTTATTACGTTTGGAATTGTGATATGAAGGAAATTTATAATTTTGTTGCTAATATAAGCTTAATTTAGTGGGATATTCTAAGTGGGGTGATTTTCTTTGAAAAGGTATCATTCTAATATATGTAAAATTCAACTCGAATTCACACCTAAATACATGAATCAATCCAAGAAACTTCAACAACAAGAACCCACAAGATTTCAGACGAATTTCATCAAGAACTCATAAGATTACTTTCAAATCAATATAACTTGGCTGAATTGAATCATGTTTGGCGCGTGGGTGGACTAACCCAACGCTATGTGATCTCACATACCTCGTAGGATTGAATCCTTGGCGAAATCCACAATCAAACTTGAACGATCTTGACGAATCTTTGCCTTTTCTTCTTCTTTCTCCTCTTTTCTCCTTTCTCCAAGCCCTAGCGTAAACTTCAACTTTTCTGAACTGACTAAAATATGATTTGACCCCTATTAAACTCCTAAAAACGAATTAAAATAATAGGGTACGGAAAAGACTAAAATACCCTTTCAAAATCCAGATTGGACTTTCCTTATTTGAACAGCCCAACTTCCAATTGGAATATCTCACTCATACGAACTCGGAATCGCGCAAACTTGGCGGCGTTGGAAATATTATTCCATGATATTTCCTACAATATCTGGAAACACACCTAACTCATCCTGAGCTAGGAGTTATGGTCGGTTGAAGTTGGCCAAAACTCAACTTAACATACTTAACAAAATTTCCAGATTTTTATAATCTTTCCAAAAATTGCTATTTCCAAATTTTTTTACTTCTTCCTAGTTATTTCAATTTGCGAGATGTTACAAATAAACATGATCTCGAACATATAAAGGTATTGTCTAAATACTCTATTTATTAAGTCAATAAATGCGGCCGGAGAATTAGTCAATCCAAATGACATTACTAGGAACTCGTAATGACCATACCGAGTCTAGAATGCCGTCTTGGGGATGTCGTCTTATTTCACCCTCAACTGGTGATAACTCGACTAGAGGTCAATCTTAGAGAAGTAGCTCGCTCCTTGAAATTGATCGAACAAATAATCTATCCTCGGAAGGCGGTACTTGTTCTTTATGATGACTTTGTTCAACTTTCGGTAGTCGATGCACATGTGAAGGGAACCATCTTCTTATGAATAAATAAGACTGGAGCACCCCATGGAGAGAGACTCTCGGTCGGATAAAACTCTTATCCAACAAATCTTTCAATTGCTCTTTCAATCCATAAGTTCTGCCAGAGCCATACGGTAATGGAGGAATATAGATATGTTGCGTTCTACCCAACCCAACACCACACAGAAAAAAGTTACGAAAAGGGGCAAAACAGTAAAAATATGCAAAAATAGAAATGACCTCGAAGGTCATTACAATTTGGCATGAAGAATCGCTCTCCACTTTATGCAGTTCCTTTGCCTAACAACCTTATTAATAGAGTCATTTTTACTTTCTCCACCATTAATCGCTTTTTATTTTTTGTTGTGCTCTTTCTCCTCAACTTGCATTTTCCATTCGATATAATATTATTTTTAGCCTCGTAAATTTTTTTTTTTGTTCCTCAATATTACGCATATTATTTTTCTCTCCAAATAATTTTTCATTACCTCCAACAATTTTATTCTTACCAACATCATCAACATTCATCTGATCTTCTTCTTCTGATCCATTTCTTGCTTTCTTTTTTTGTATGTTTTCCCTCAATACAAATTGCCGAATAAATTCCACAATTAGCTCCGTGAGTGGCCTTTTTATTAAAAGGTAAGCTCCCTCTTCTAAAGCTTTCTTTGCTAAGAGTTCATTGTGTTCATCACATACAACTGCATAATAATTTCAAGAAGTTAGAAATTAGAATTGAATTATATTATACGTTATGTGAATAGTTAATTTCACACATAATCACTGAATTTATTCATTATAAAGGTAATGTTACCAAATAATCATTTATCGTATACTTAATAAAATAGAAATTAGTGATAAATAATTTATATCACTAAACAAAACAAATTGTTGCTACTTATATTTAACGATGTGTTGTATCCAAACAATTAAACTAACATATTAATAACAAAATTTACAGTTGATTTTCTTAATAATGTATTAATAAAAGTACGTGGCTTTGCTCACAATAGATGTCATAAGTGAAAGAATCGAATAAATACTTACATAGTGAAATTGTATCCATGGCCACAGCTTGACCCAAGAGTTTAAAAGAATTCAAACTCGGTGAATGGACATTGATTATTATCACATCAATATTTTTATTTTCTTTGGAGAGCATTGAAACTGCTTCTGAATATGTACCAATCGTGATAACTACATCAATGCACCTTAAAAGTCAGTGAAAAAATTATACACAAAATTACCTGGAGAATTTTTAATTTCTCATATACAAATTCAATTGTAATTTTTCAATTTATATTGCTACTCTTTAGTTTACGCAATTGCACGTATGAATCAACTTATATTGTTATCAATGTGAGGAATCTTACACAAGTTCACCTAAAAAACTATTTACAGTATTATTTAGGATAAATAATTGAATATATTTGTGTCAGTTGGAGAAGCAAAATAATGTTATGATAACAAGTGTTATCATCATAATATTTTAAGTTTGAAAATTATTTTGTCGCATCTACTTATTTTTTTAATATTTTAAAAATTGTGTATTATCTTAACAAATTAAAGTAGAGAAAGAAATTGAATGATCATTATAATGGACCGAAAGAAAAATGGCATTTGACAAATATCCAATAAACTAGATTCACATTTATACCTTTCAAATTAAGAAAAAAAATATTTTTTTAAAATTCAAGGTAGGCACTATTGAAAGGATGAAATAACAAGTTATTTTAAGAATCTTTTTTTAAAAATATGCAATTTTTTATTGAGTTAAAAAAAACCTCCTTGAATTTAAGAGAGAAATTTTTTATTAAAAAAATATGAAAGAAAATGTTTTTTTAATGAAAATTGAGCCTACCCACTTTTTTGTCTACATCCAATAAAAAGTTATCTCAAGGTGAATAATAATGATAGTCAGGTCTGTTCTTATTTCGCTCTTTCTTTTCCCTTTCCGTTACCCTAATTTGTATCGCCTTCACCATCCAAATATGTTTTCTTAAAATGATAGAAAGATTATTAAAATTCAACGATCTGCATCTTCAATGATTATTTTTGATAGATTCAATTATTTTTCTCTTTTGCCTTTATGTCACTCAGCCAATTGAAAAAGATCAATTTTCCCCTTATTCTACAAAAAGATCAAATGTAAAACACATATGTAAGTTTGATTAAATAGTTAAAATTAAAAGAAAAAACATAAAGTCACCATTGAAGTTGTCCCGAATTTTCAAAAAGACACCTTAACTTTGCAACCGTCCTATTACCCCACTAAATTTTTTAATATCTTTGTAAAAGAGTCATTTTGACCCATTTCCTCACCTGGGACAACGCGCATGATGCCCACGCTACGACCCAATTCATTTCAAAAATAGAAAAGCCTACATCTTTTGTTATTTCTCAAATTTCCAAAGTCTCTTTGTCTCCCAATCTAAACGATTGTGGTGATTTCAAACGATTGTGCTGATTTCTCAGCTTTCTTGATTTCAAACGTTGCATTTGACATTTTCCTTCTAAACCTAATCACAAAAATATCTTCATTACTCAAAACTAAATTTAATTAAACCTTGAAAAACTTCAAATAAACCTTTTCTACGGGAAATTAAAAGAGAAAACAAATTTGCTACCTTATTGTGCTTGGGAAAGATGATGAATTCGTAAAAGAGAGTACCAAAGTTGATGATAAAATCGTCCGTCAAGAGAGTCACCAATGACTCTTTTTTTAGCTTTCTTTTGGGGGGAGATGATGAAAAGGAAGAAAATAATTAATCAATAAAGAAAATAAGTGACACGTGTCACTTTTAAATTGGTTATTCACAGTGAAAACACTGCTTTACGCGCCTGTTGTGCGTGTTCACAACACAGGTGAGGAAATGGGTCAAAATGACCCTTTTACAAAGATATTAAAAACTTTAGTGGGGTAATAGGACGGTTGTAAAGTTAAGGTGTCTTTTTGAAAATTTGGGACAACTTCAGTAGGGACTTTATGTCTTTTCTCTAAAATTAACATAAAACGATGTCCCTTCAAGAACACTTGATAAAAGTGAAATATCATAAATAGTAACATAAAATTATCGATCCCCCTTTGAATAATCATAAACATCTCTATGGAGAAAGCTAATCGAGTGTATGACATATACTTATAGCAAGAACAAAAATAAAGAATCTAATTTGATTTCTTATAAACACGCAAAACTCATTTAATAACTAGTCTAATCACATAAACAGGTATAGAAATAGTGTTATGATCACAGGGAAAAGAGAAATTCAAGATTTATTAGACTAAAGATGAATCTAATAAGCGATCAATATTAAAACCAGAACATGCATTATACCGATTAAATCTCTTTTGAAAAGAAAAATTACACAAAATTTATTTATAGAACCAAAAGTTATAAATTCAATATATAAATTTGTAGAAATGTCACCTTTATAGTCATTAGACTTCATCAAATCAACCATTTCAGTATCATTCTCTTTGACACGGTCAACTAACATCACGCGAACTTCGTCCATCATATCATACCAAGTAGTTGTCATCCGACTATTTCCTTCAACGATTTGAGAAGATGAGATACAAAAAATTGATTTGCTATATAGAAGACTAAATTTAACGGAGAAACACTTCACCCTTTTGGTCGGTGTTATATAGTACTTACAATGGCCAGTGAGTACATTTAAATAGCAATTTTAATCCCTGCATTATATATTTATTCCACGTTAGTCCCTGCATAATTTGATAAAGCATAATTAACATTCAATTAATATAAATGTGCGATTTTGATCCTTCAAACTAACAAAAAATAAAAATTTAACAGTCATTTATTTTAAAAATATAAGGATTTAATACAACCAAAATATTGAAAATAATATAGTTATAAAAGTCATTTGAAAATATTAACCCAAGACTTCGAAACAAGAAGATGACGAAAATTGACAAATGGCCGTTTAAGCATTTATACTTGGTTCATATTTTTATTTTTTTATTCATTTAGTTTTAATTTATGATTTTATTAATTTTTAACTTCCATTAATTTGAAGGATTAAAATTATATGTTTATATAAATTCAAGTTTAATGATGCATAGTCGAATTATATATGGGTCAAAACTGAAATATACATATAACTCAAGGATCAAAATAAGTATTTGCCGTACAAATAATTTTTATTTGACCTATGTATTTATTATTTTCTTTCTTCAGTCAAGACAAAGGTATAATTTTGTCTTCTTTTTTTCCTTTCACGGGTTAAGTATGAAGGGCCATGTTTTCTTGAAAAAAAATATTTTTCAATGTTAATTTTTTAAACACAATATCCTAGGAAATATTTTCAATTATAAAAAAAAATCACTTTTGTACGATCCAAAATTCAAAAGATCATGTGGTCACACCTATCCTAATTCACCAATAGGTAAGCCAACCCTCCATCCAAAGGAAAAGTAAATTATATGCGAAAGTAATTAAATAATGCATAATTTAAAATCTTAATCCCATCTTTCAAATATAGAAAAAATGTGTAAAGTAACAAAATACACCAAAAATAAGTGGCACCAATACAAAAACATCTAATTGAATAGAATCATCTCAAAATTATAACTTTATCTGAAATAATAATGTCATGAAAGTAAATATATATGAATTATGACATCACTTTGAACGCCAAGTAACTCACAAAAGCTTCCAAAAAAGTATTGCTTCGAATGAAATATCAACTAGGCCTGCAAGTGTTAGGATATTCATAAAAAGATGCAATAAAAATAGTATAAGTAAGATAATACACGTACTTAGTAAGTATCATAGGCTGATTTAGATAGAGTTAGATAACTATATCATAAGAAGTATGAAATGTACCAAGACCAGTTAATAAGTTTAATTCATTACGTGTCACGACCCAAAATTGGACTATGATGGTGCTTACCATAAACCTCATGTAGGCAAGTCAAAACCCAACTTCTAGCGATGAATATACCAAAAGAGACAACTAAGCGGAAGCAATAAGAAGAAGAAGAGAGGTATGTACCATAAATATGTATAAAATAGTACAAAATATACAAAAGGGTCCGAAAGTGACCGAGAAAGACACACTATATACAAGAGCCAACCCCAAACTTGGTGTCACCGGCACACGAGTGTCTAAGCACAAAAAGGACTATATACATCAAATATGTCTAATCAAAACAAAATACATAGACAATACAAAAGGAATAAAAACAACAATCTCCGAAAATCAAAAGCTCACTACAATCCAAATCAACAGCAACAACAGGAGATTCGAACTTAGCGAGGGTGGCTTCTACTAGGAGCTGCATCACAAAAAAAGTGTAGTATGAGTATAAAATTTGGAGTACTAAGTAGGCATCATATGCCGATCGAGTTCAAATAGAAAATATATAAACAAAGAGGCACAATAGTGCTAACACTACATCTTAGCAGCTAATGAGAGATATACCAACCACAATAGTGAAGATAATAACAATAAGAACATGAAAACTAATACAAGACAATTGTGATCAAAGAGATAACATCATGATGAAATACACATGTGGACAATGCATAAAAATAGAAGTCCGACAAAGTTTCTCCAGCCGCCCAAAATGATCCCTCGGACTTGACAACTGATGTAATGTAATAAATATAACCCAAAATAGTTTCTCAGGATGTCCCAAAATGTTTTCTCGAGCTAATCAGTAAAAGTAAATCGATGAATTAAAATAAGTACCTCTCTGGAATAAATGTAACACCCCAAATTTTTTTGAGCTAAGACTCGAGCCATTCTTTGTTGTGAGTAGGATTTTACCGAGGAATTTAAATTTTTCTCAAGTGTCAAGGTCACTAGATGTAGCACCTTGTGTTCCCAGAAGAACAAAAGAGAATTCATTCAAGTCAATCATAGGTTCTTTTAAGTTTTGGATCAACTTCAAACAACCATAACTTTCAGTACAGGATGAGTTAGGTGGCTCATAAGATACCAAATGAAAGGTCTGGGAATCCTCTTTCCAACGCCACCGAGTTTGCTAAGTTTCAAGTTTGGATGAGGGAGATATGTCCGTTTGAAGCTAGCCTGTCCAGTTAAGAAAAGTTACCCGAATTAGTGAGGGGTATTTTAGTCTTTTCCTTACCCAATCAGATTAAAACATTTTTTTAGTAATATTTTGGGGTCAAATATGATTTGGATCAGTTTTACAAATCCTAATTACGCTTAGGGTTATAGAAGAGAGTTCAAGAAGAGAAAAGAGGAGAAAAGAGAGAAGGTTCAAGGCGTTCATCAAGTTTTCTTGTGAATCGAGGATTGTTTCGCCAAGGGTTTGATCCCTAAAGAGGTATGTAAGTTTTCACAGTGTTGGGTTCGTTCACCCACACTCCAATCATGATTTACCTATTCAAATTCATCCATAAAGATTGATGAATTAAGTTATTGATGAGTGTTCTTGAAGTGTTGCTCTCCATTCTTGAATTTTTATGCTTGGTTGAGTTCTTGAGGCGAGGATATTATTAATGAGTTGGGAAAATTGATAGTTCTTGAGTGGGTTTCGCTGGAATTGTTCTGGGTTAGAAGAATTCGAGAGTTTTTACCTTAGAATTTCAGTGGGTATGAGTTGAATCGAGTTTGGGAGAGGAAAAAAAGATCGGGCAGAAATTAGGTGCCAGGTCCACGTCGTGGACTTGCTCCCCCAGAGAAATTTCTTTCTCCGCATCGTGAAGAGAATGCGGACTGCACTGTTTCAAAAATTATTTCGCGACCAAATATTTTAACTCATCTCCGCATCGCGCCCTTGCTCCCCAGACAGTGTTTTTCGCTCGTTTCTTATTATTAACTATCTAAAACTCATTTAATCATAATGAGATCCTTCATATCATAAATCATAAATCTCAAATTTATAATTCAAATTCAAGAAAGAGTTAAGAGTAGAGTTCAAGAAGTCTTTGAGTTCAATTGTGAATCCCTTAAGATCGACTATCAATTTGAGCTAAGTTTTGAGGAAGTAAGTATGAGATTGAGAAGAGTTGTACCCATGAGTTCTATATTTTCATTTAGACCCTTGAGTCGAGTTGTTCATGTCCATAATTCCGCATGAACTCCATAATTTGAGTATCTTTGAGAGGAGTAGTATCTTCAAGTTCTATGTCTTGAGCGTTGAGTTCCTAATCATTTTGAGACTATATTCCTAATCATGGGACTACTACATGTTACCCATGAAGGTCCTTGAGTTGAGTTGTCCATGCTCATAATTCCGCATGAACCCTCTGAGTCAAGCATTCTTGAGATGAGTAGTACCATTGAGTCCTTGAGTTCTGGAATTGTTGAGTTCCGAGTATTGAGTTCTATGTATGGTTATTGAAAACCTTGAATTGAGTCGTTCACGTCCATAATTCGGTATGAACCCTATTTTGAGAAGTCTTTTACAATTATTTATAACTTGTTTTATGACTTGAGTAATTGAGTTGAGGAAGAGTAAAGTTGAGTTCCATTTTTTAAAAATGAATATATGGGAACTAAGTATTCCCAAGAGTAAATGTTTTTACATTTAAGAAAAGAGGAAACACCGATTTCCAAAAGAGATCATGAGGAGTTTTGAGTACTATCTCTTTTAAGAGAAACCTTTTGAGTAATAATCTCAAAGTTGAGGAAGAGGAAATGTTTTTTTTAAACATGTGAGCTAAGTTATATTTTGGGAGAATTATTGAACACCGATATGGGGGAGAGTTCAAACAACTCACAGCTCCCATAAACCATGTAGCCAATATGGGTAGAAAGGGTCATACTTTTTAGATGATTCCTTATTTCTTTTAAGCATAGACTAGTGGATCCACTTAGTTGAGGAGTTCTATACCCCGGCAAGGTATATGACAGTTCTGGCAGCGTGAGCGAGACGTTGTATCATCACATAGCTCATAGTGATGGTTGTCGATTAGAGAATCTCCCAAATAAGAGTTATTATTGTATTTTTACATACAAATCAGTTATTATTGTATTTTTCCATACAATTGAGTTGCTATCTATTGTTTTACAGCTTCCCATATATTGCATCTTTTATTGTTGCTTTATCCTTGAGTTTCACAGAGTTGAGTATCTTATTATTGAGTTGAGCCCTATTTCTTTGAGTTTAGTTGAACTATGTTTCACAGAGTTGAGTATCTTATTATTGAGTTGAGCCCTATTTATTTGAGTTGAGTTGAACTATGTTTCACTGAGTTGAGTATCTTATTATTGAGTTGAGCTTTATTTCTCTGAGTTGAGTTGAACCATGTTTCAATGAGTTGATTTGAGTGAGTTGAGAAGAGGTAAGTAGGTTTCTTTTCCATCAGTTCAAGCTTATTTTTATGCTTTATAATTCCCCTTACGTGCTCGTACATTCCATGTACTGACTCCATTTGGCCTGCATCTTTTATGATGCAGATACAGGTATTCAGGGTCATCAACAAAAGCTTCGTTGATACCACTTGCAGTTTCAGTAAGCTTTGGTGAGCCTTCTTATATTCCATAGGACTTTACCTTTACCTTACAGTTAGTAGTTTTCAGATGTCGTGGGTCTTGTCCCGATATCCTTCTGTAATAGTAGAGGCTTCATAGATAGACAAAGTTGAGTACTTTTCAGTATGTATCTTCTTTGAGTTGTTTTTAAAGTTGAGTATTTGAGTTTATTGAATTTTATTCAGTTCTAAGCTTATGTATGCTTGAGTTAGTCTCCCGCTTGTAGTCAGCCAGGATGAGGGTTCGCTTGGGGACCAACAATGGTTTTCGAGTGCCGGCCATGTCCAGGGTGTAGACTCGAGCCGTGACAAAAAAAAGCCTCAGAAAATGATGCATTCCTTTTAAAATCTCAATTTAAAAAAAATATGAATTAGTGACACGCTCCCATAGAGCCCAAAATGAGTAGAAATCGTAATAAATTGTTTAAGTATCTCAGTTATACCTTTCTGTCCATTCTGGTTCAAAACATATCAAAATGCAGATGTCGTGCGCATGAATGCATACCAAAATACAGTAAGTCCATTCTCAATTCAATCACACCATACAAGCAACAAGACAGACACCCATCACATTATAGTCGCACTAACATGAAACTCCATAATCTAGCAAGTTCAAGGTCTCAGGCCCACAAACTGTAATAATGAAGTAAAATCTCATACATACTCAAAGAAAATCACACAATCATACCAAATCAACCAATGTGTATTGTTGCTTTCAATTGCACACGCAAGTGTACGTGGTCGTGCAAGTAATAAAGTAGCCATCTTTAAGAGTTGGATGTCGTACCCACATAGACTTAAGATTAAATTATATTTGATTCTTCCAATCACTATGACTTAAAGCAAGTGTTTCCAGAAAGAGTGATGTATTATTCTAAGTGATCGATTATTTAAAGTAACTAAGCAAACTAATATGATTCAATTTCAAATTGGAGTTAAAACAATGACTTGGATAATTCCACGGCTGCAACCTGCTTTGAATTCATGCATATTATATCTTCTAATGGAATCACTATTTTATGGGGTTAATTGTATGATCATGGTCTCCCAGCCTCTAATCACCTACTTTAATTGACAGTCTAACTACATCATTGAGCGGCGATAGACTGAACCAATTACCGAGCATTACATTTTCATCATGTCTATAAACCAATCAAGGTCTCTAGGTATATCCCTATCCTAGATACAAATCAACCCTAATTGTAGAGAAGATCATGCTCCTTTTATCCCACGTTCTATCCTTCTATTCCTCTCCCGAGTTCAATTCACATAATGAGTTTATTTCAATGGTGGTTAGTCACAAAATACTAAATTAAGAATAAAAGAGTAATTCATCCGATAACCAAAATCAATTCATGAAATTCAATAATATACAATCATTTTGTAGCTACAGCCCTAGAATAAGAAAATTTAGCTACTGATAATGCGATTCTCAATCTTCAAGTATTCAAGAAACATAAGAGAAATCGATAAAAGAAAAGCGTAGAAATGAACTCTATTATTGAAGAAAGAGTTCTCCAAAAGCCAGAAAAAGAATAATGAAAATAATAAAACCCCGTCTATTTATATTTTGGGAAAAGTCAGCAGAAAATTTAGACTCAGTTCCGCGACGTATAGTCGCCTTGTGAATTCAGCTTTTATTGCACTCGTCCTCTCCACGTCGCGGAGAGGATACGCAGTCCTCTGCCTCGCATCATCTATGAAGACAATAAATTAATTCCCTCTCCGCGTACAGATCAGTGGATTTTCTCACTTTGACTTGCTCTTTTCCCTTGACACTTTATCGTTTGTGCTTTCGCGCTTACACACAATCTTCACTTCACGTACCATCACTTTTGTGCCCTTTTTATCTTGTTTCTCAACCTACAAGCACTAATCATATTGGTTAATAATAATGCAATAAAATGTCTCAAACACTATCAATAACTAAATAATTTGTCCTCAAACTATCTATTGACTTTCAATTCTGCCAATTCCAATCAGTCTATGCTACAGTTCTTAGGCAAGAAGGGTGCAAACAACTAGAGATTCAATAAAATCATTCAGGTACAAGTGAGGCTACCAACAAAAGACTATAGGCTCAAAGGGGCTACTAGTGATAGTATATATGATAAGGCTCAAATTTCTAAACAAATCAAATGAGGCCTATTATCATCTCTTAAACAAAGCAATACTTTTGATTTCTCTTCAACAACATGCAGGGCAAGTTTTATACTAAGATGCAATACATGAAATACACAATGTCTCACCACACATGGCACCAGTTAAATTCAAGTAAGCTTTCTCATCAAGCACAACACTCTGCTAATGTAAAATTTCAAACTAAGCTTCAGTTGCAATTTAGAATCAAACATAAGAGCTCAAAGACATCCAAATATATTCACCCACATGTTTTCATACAAGATTTCCCTTCTAGATTTTCAGCTTTAGCACAAACACCATACTTAAAGACACAATGATGAAAGTTACCCTTAAGACGGTTGTCATCCATCTATCATAAGGCAGTGCGACTCAACTACGACGATTGACACAATCCTAAGAAAAAAATATTTTTGTATTTTGTACAGTGCAAAGGGACTCTCATTTGTCAAATAACCAAAAACAACCTCCAAGGAACCCAAAAGAAAAAGAATTAAACAATTCATCAACTACTATATTCAACAGAGACGAACTTACACCCCACCTCATACTTTAAAAACAAGCATTTTCCTAGTGCTACAAAACATTAGAATAATCAAGTACAAGGGTAAGATGAAGCACTCCCTGATCAGTCCACCATTGCCTTAACGCCATCAGCCTCTTCCATAGCCTGAAGTGGGTCCACATCCTCCGTATCGAAGTTAGAGTCCAAATCGGAGTCGTTGCAAAACCTATCCTCATCCATGGGCACATCATCATCCATGGTCTCAAAGAACTCGGGTCCGATACCAAGTACCGCCTTCGCATGCACATTCAAGGGATACTTGTTTACAACCTCCATAAGTTGCTCCCGAGTCGAGGCTCTATATCCATTCTTGTGCCGTGACATCTCCAGTCCATACATGTGAGCCATGATCATTTCATCGCACAAATTTCTATCCGTAATGGTGAGGGTAGGACCATAATCAGTGCCTGGCCCTTTAGTTTTCGTAACATCCACTGGCATATGAAGGAGTTGTGCCATGTAATCCAAGCTCTGGGTTATAAGACACCCAAAGGCATACATGCGACCTTGATGTACCCAGGCCTTCCTTATAGCAGATTTGAGCACCGCGCCAATGTTAAACTCGGTGCTTGTAATCAGAGCATAAACTAAACACACTCTGTCATGAGTGATATCCATGTAATACAACCCCAAAATTAAGCAAATCATCACAATCTTTAGAAACAATCGAATCCCCTAGTCATGTGAGCATACATAAGTGATTGATGGAACCTCTTGGAGATGTGCTTAGTCCAACGAACCATGGACTTGAGCCCACATAGAGTGTGTCGAATGGCCTGGTAAGGTGGGCGGATGTTCAGGCCAGTCAACACCAAAGGATCAGTGTCAGCCGTGCCTAATACGTCATTCAAGACTGCCGGTGTGATAGAAACATCGACCCCCCGCACCTTGATAGAATGAGATCGTGAATCAGTCGCCCAATTAGCATAAAAGTCACGGACCACGTGCAAGTTGCACTTTGTCGGCTCGGCAAAAATAAGCTCCATGTCGTGCGTCTTGTACGACACTCATCTTTATATAATAGAGGCTTCATACATAGATAGATATGGAGAGTCTTTCAGTTTCAAAGGTTTCTTTAAAACTTATGTTTAATACTCAGTATATTCAGAGAGTTTTGAGATTTAATACACTATTGATTTAGTATTTCTTTCAGTTTGATGCTTGTGTATGCTTGAGTTAGTTTTCTGCTTGTAGTAAGCTAGGATGAGGGTTTTCTTTGGGACCAACAATGGTTCTCGAGTGCCCGCCACGTCCAGGGTGTAGGCTCAGGTCATGGAAAATATGGAGCCCTGTTCCCTGTAAATTTCAAGAACAACACCCAATTAGAAAAACCCGATGGTTGCCTCCCATACAGCACCTTAGTTTTGGTCGTAGCACGACTCATCTTTTTGTGTTTTCTATATTTTTCTCTTTTTTATATCCTAACTATTACTATCAAGAATGAAAATTTATGATGTCCTAGTAATGAAAATAAAGAAAAGAAACAAACACACGATCCAATACATATGATCACAGGTTGCCTCTCGTGTAGCATCTTGTTTAACGTTGCTGCTTAACCCAGCTCATGACTCAAACATCATTTAAATCGAGTATTTCTTGCTCATGATCCACATCATTTCCGAAGTAGTGTTTGACTCATTGTCCATTCACTAGAAACATGGAGCTCTTGTCCTTATTCTTTAGCTCCACAACCCTATGTTGAGTCATTTACACCACTTCAAATGGTCCTTCCACTTTGACCGAAGTTTTCTAGGGAATAACTTCAATCACGAATTAAACAACAGCACCAGCTGGCCTGACTCAAAGGTGCGTGGGACAATATATTTATCATGCCACTTCTTAGTTTTCTCTTTATACAACTTGGCATTTTCATAGGCGTGGAGCCTAAACTCCTCAAGCTCATGCAACTGCCCTATCCTCTTCTTGCCGGCTAACTCAGGATCAAGATTTAATTTCTTTATTGCCTAATACACCTGATGCTCCAATTCCACCGGAAGATGGCATGCTTTGCCAAACACCGTACGATAGGGAGAAGTACCTATTGGTGTCTTATACGCTGTACTATACTCCCACGGTGCATCATCAAGTTTCTCTGCCCAACCCTTTCTCTGAGCATTTACAACCTTTTGCTAGATCTGATTTACCTCTCAATTCAATACGTCCACTTGGCCACTAGTTTGGTGATGATAGGTCATAGCTACCTTGTGTCGGACTCCATACTTTGCCACTAGTATGGGGATTATAGGTCGTAGCTACCTTGTGTCGGACTTCATACTTGGCCAATAAATTTCGCACCGACTAATTTATGAAATGCTTACCACCGTCGTTGATCATAGCTCTTGGAGTTCCAAACCTAGTGAATATGTGCTTCTTGATGAACTTCACCACTACCTATGCATCATTAATGGGTAGAGCTACAGCCTCGACCCACTTAGACACATAGTCCACTGCTACCTGAATGTACTGATTCTCATTGGATGTGAGAAACGTGCCCATGAAGTCTATTCCTCATACATCGAATATCTAAACCTCAAGAATATTGCTCAATGGAATCTCATGCCATTTCAAAATAGTTCCCATTCTCTAAAAATGATCGCAACCTTTCACAAAAATTGCAGCATCCTTAAACAAAGTTTGACAAAAGAAACCCGACTACAATACCTTATGAGTTGTACGCTCTCCTCCACGGTGGCCTCCATATGATGAGGAATGATAACTTGATAACACTTGTCTTACCTCATTCTAAGTTATACATCTTCTCACTACTTGATTCAGAACTTGCTTGAATAAGAATGGCTCATCACATATGTAAATTTGAGCATCATGTCTCAGCTTTTGTCTTTGGTGTATGGATGCACCAGGTGGGAAAAATCCACTTACCAAAAGGTTCACAATATCTACATACCAAGGCACTTGAGCGAGGTCTAAAGCTAACAACTACTCATCAGGAAACTTCTCACGAGTCTGCTCTTCGTCTCGCACATGTGATGAATCCTCCAATCTTGATAAGTGGTCAGCAATTTAATTCTTTGTGTCCTTCCTATCCTTAATTTCCAAATAAAATTCCGGGAGTAGCAAGATCCATCTGATAAGCCTTGGTTTTGCATCGTTCTTGATGAATAGGTACCTGATTGAAGCGTGATCAGTGTAAATAATAACTTTAGTACCTACTAAGTATTATCTGAACTTGTCAAAGGCGAATACTAATGCAAACATCGCATTCTATGTGATTGTGTAATTAGACTGTGCCAAATCGAGGGTCTTGCTAACATAGTAAATAGAGTGGAACACCTTCTCTTTTCTTTGGCCCAGCACCGCACCCACTGTTATATCACTTGCATCACATATAAGCTCAAAGGATATCTCCCAAGTAGGAAAAATTAAGATAGGAGCTTCAACTAGATTCTTCTTCAACAACTCAAAAGCTTTCATACAATTTTCATCAAATACAAATTTCACCTCCTTCTCAAATAGACTACACATAGGTCTACCAGTCTTGGAGAAATCGTTGATGAATCTCTTATATAACCCAGCATGCCCAAGGAAACTTCTTACTTCTTTTACCGAGATCGGAGGTGGTACCTTTTCAATTACCTCTACCTTTGCTCTATCTACTTCCAACCCCCTTTTCTATACTTTATGAAATGCCTTCTCGAACTAGGAAATGACACTTCTCCCAATTCAGCACAAGATTTGTTTCCTCATATTGAGCAAGGACCTTGTAAAGATTACGCAAACATAGATAAGAAGACTCACCGAATATTGAGAAGTCATCCCTGAACACTTCCACAAAATCTTCCATCATATCGTGAAAGATTGTCATCACACATCTCTGAAATGTCGTTAGCCCATCATAAAGTCCAAAAGGTATATGCTTGAAAGCATACATGCCATATGGAAAAGTGAACGTAGTCTTCTCTTGGTCCTCCGGTGTAATCACAATCTGGCTGTAACATGAGTAACCATCCAAAAAACAATAATATTCCAGTCCTACCAGCCTATCTAACATCTGATCAATAAAGGGGATTGGATAGTGATCTTTTCTGGTGGCCTCGTTCAACATATGTAGTCCATGCAAATTTTCCATCCTGTGACTGTCCTAGTGGAGATCAGTTCATTCTTATCATTAGTTACCACAATAATGCCACCTTTCTTAGGCACACATTGTACAAGACTTAACCACTTGCTATCTAATATGGAGTATACTATCTCTGCCTCTAGCCACTTGATTACCTCTTTGCGCACTACATCTTTCATGAATTGGTTCAGTCGGCACTGGTGTTGTGCACTAGGCTTGTGGCCTTCGTCCATGTATATCTCATGCATGCACAATGCCGGGTTGATCCCCTGTATGTCGGACATCTTCCAGCCAATAGTTGCCTTCCTCCTTTTTAAAATTATTAGAGCTGCTTCAACATGTAGTTTAGACAAATATATAGAAAAAATCACTGGTAAGGTTTTATCTTCTCCCAAAAATGCATACCTCATATGAGATGGTAATGTCTTTAATTAAAACTTGGGTGGAGGCCCCAACACCCTATTCAAAGGCTCCCAGTTGTCTTTCAAATCCCCAAACTAGACACCTCCAAAAACTGCACCATTTTCTGTGCCTAAGCATCATCATAAATATCATGGACCATCAACACTCACTCTAGTGGATCTCTATATGCGATGTAATGAGCTTCCGCGGCAAGATATATCACTATTATGGCCGACAACTCTTCATACACAACTGACAATTTCAGTGCTCAATACACATCAAACACCTCAACATTATCATGAGCCCTCATAGTTAGTTGACCTGCAACTACATCTATCATAGCACGTCAGCCTCCTCTTGTTCACTACAGTCTCCTTCACATATTTTGTGTACCTTGGTATTCCCAGCAATACATAAACAAGAGGCAGATTAATGTGAACTTGTTTGAGAAGAGAAATAAACTTACCAAAGTATTCATCCTCGCTTTACTTTTGAACTTCTGAGGAAATTGTGGAGGTGATTTCACTGTTGTTTGCTCTGTTTCCTCATGTGTACCCTGTCCACTTTTACTATTCTTCTTTTCCACTAATGAAGTTTCATTGTTTCTCTTCTTCGAAGCCAACTTCCCCAATTGCAACCCACTACGAGTACCCACTGTATTTACCTACCTCGGATTAGAATCTGTATAACCTGGCAAACCCTCTTCAGGGCGTGAGTTTTGAGCACTACCAAATTTCCCAAACTGCTTCTCTAGATTTTGTGTTGCCAATTGATTGTTTCTCAAATCAGCACATATCTTATCCATGTTCGCATTTGCTCTAGCCTGCTTAGCCATGATTTTCTTCAACATCTCTTCAGTTCTCATGTTTCCTTGCTGGCCATTTTGATTATCCCTTTGACCCTTTTGTTGATAACTTTGCTCATTATCTTACGATCTATATTGATTTTGGCCCTGTTCTTGATTCTGATTTTCTCAACAAGGAAAATTAGGATGGTTCTGCCAACTAGGATTATAAGTGTTCCTACAATTTTGGTAGCCCCCTCCTCAGTGTGCATTACCTACAAAGTTCAAGGCATCCAGGTTTACTCCACAACAATATGTGATATGATCACCACTTACACATATCTTGCACCATGTTTGTAGCTATTGTACCACATTCACTTGGGCAGGCTATTGTCCTAATGACAGATTGCTGAAATGGGTGTTCACCATGTTCTGCATCATAGCAATTTGTGCAGTTAAAGCTGAAACTGCATCTACTTCTAACATTCCAGTAGTCTTCTATACCAAAGGTTTTGCGCCTTTTCCATTCCATTGAGGATTTCCTTGAGATATTTTCTTTAGCAAAGTGAACAATTCAGCATAAGTCTTCTCAAAAGCTTGTCCTCCTGCAGCTGAATCAAGCAAATTTTTTTGTGTTTGGTTCCAAACCCTCAATGAAGGTGTGGACAAAAACTTCATTCGCTTTATGATAGTGTGGACAACTTAACAAGAATGATTTGATTATGTCCCATGCCTGATATAAATTCTCCCTTCCGTTTTGCCTAAAACTTAGTATCTCACTTCTAAGCACTACTATTTTCCCAGATGGAAAAAAACGTATCAATATTTTTTGAGCAAGATCATCCCATGAAGTAATAGAGTTTGTTGGCTCCCATTTCAACCATCTTCTTGCTTCCCCTAATAGAGAGAAAGGGAACAAGGTGAGTCTCACATAATCAGGATTTACTCCATTTGGAGTGTACGTGTCACTGATTTGGAGGAAATTTTGAATGTAAACTTGTGGGTCCAGTAAATTGTCCATTAGTGTGTAATACTTGAACCATATTCTACTTCAATTCGAACCTATCACCAGCTGGTGCTTCTGAATACTTGAAGTGACATTAGTTGTGTGTGGGATTGCCACATCTCGAGCTATCATCTCGGCCATTGCTACAAGTATGGCTGGTTCGACCCTAACTACTGGTGTTAATGGTTTTCTCCCAACTAGAGGGACAGGGTGAGTTAGTCTTACTTGTCTTCTTCGGTAGTGAACAAATCTTTTCGGTTCAACGAGTGGCTCTACAAGCTCCCTCTCTTCTTCCAGCTTGAAGTTTGAACACAAACTACAATAACAATATCTAAGATCAAGTTGTCAACACTTGAACAATAACTTTAGAAATTAGATAAATCAAATAATTCCTAATTCTAAAGTCCCCAGCAGCGGCGTCAAAAACTTGTTGCTTCCAATTGCACACGTAAGTGTACGTGGTCGTGCAAGTAATAAAGTAGCCCTTCTTTAGAGTTGGATGTCGTACCCACAAAGACATATGATTAGATTATATTTGACTCTTTCAATCACTTTAACTTAAAGCAAGTATTTCCATAAAGATTGATGTATTATTCTAAGTAATCGATTATTTAAAGTAACTAAGCAAACTAATATGATTCAATTTCAAATTGGAGTTAAACAATGACTTGGGTTATTTTATGGCTTCAGCCTGCTCTGAATTCATGCATATTATATCTTCTAATGGACGTCAATTGGTTATCAAATCACTGATTTACAAGGTTAAATGTATGATCATGGTCTTCCGACCTCTAATCGCCTACTTTAATTGACAGTCTAACTACATCGTTGAGTAGGGATAGACTGAACTAATTACTGAGCATTACTCTTTCATCACGTGTATTAACCAAGCAAGGTCTCTAGGTATATCCCTTTCCTATATACAAATCAACCCTAGTTCTAAAGAAGATCATGCTCTTTTTGTCCCACATTCTATCCTCCTATTCCTCTCTCGAGTTCAATTCAGACAATGAGTTTATTTCAATGGTGGCCAGTCACGAAATACTAAATTAAGAACAAAAGAGTAATTCATGTGATAATCAATATCAATCCATCAAATTCAATAATATACAATCATATTGTAGCCACAACCCTAGAACAATGGAATTTAGCTACTCATAATGCGATTCTCAATCTTCAAGTATTCAAGACACATAAGAGAAATCAATAAAAGTAAAGAGTAGGAATGAACCCTAATATTGAAGAACTAGTTCTCCAAGTCGTCGTTCTCCAAAAGCCAGAAAAAATAATAATGAAAATAATAAAAACCCAATCTATTTATATTTTGGGAATAGTCGGCAGAAAATTCGGACTCAGGTCCGCTACATGCAGTTGCCTTGTGCATTCAACTTTTATTCACTCCTCCTCTCCGCGACATGGAGAGGATACACAGTCCTCTGCCTTTCATCATCTGTGAAGAAAATAATTAATTCCCTCTCCGCGACGCAGAGAGGATACGAATTAGTGTTTTTTCTCACTTTGACTTCCTCTTCTCTTTTGACACTCTATCGTTTGTGCTTTCATGCTTGAACCCAATCTTCACTTTACGTACTGCCATTTTTGTGCCCTTTTTTCTCTTGTTTACCAACCTACAAGAACTAATCATATTGGTTAATCATAATGCAATAACATGACTCAAACAATATCAACAACTAAAGAATTTGTCCTCAAACTCGGCTAAGGCATGAGTGTTATATGGCTCCTAGGCATATAAATATGCCCAATATCACGTATAAACCTAAGTTTCAAGCCACATAGAAGAATTCTAAGAATCCTATATCGTCAACCAATACTAAGGCTAATCCTAATCAAAGGCTTCACGGCTAAAAAAACTAAGCTAAACACATGTAAGTGGACAAAATACAACTAAGGATAATAAAAAATCTAGAACCTCATCCTAAAAGCTTTCTAATGATCAATGTTATTCAATCTATATTGAATCTACTAAGTCAAGTCTTAAAAGGAGAAAATCATAACTTATCAAGGCTGAAACTATACTCGAACCTCTACTCAGTGTTGTTCCTGTCTGAAGAGCCTTAGAACGCAGCCACACAAAACAGAATATGCACATTATTATGGGACAAAGTATACCCATATCAATGTTACAAAATTCAGACATGAAATGGGGTCAAACATTGACCATCAATGTTCGACAACAAAACGAAAAACTAACTTCATCATTATGATCCCCTTGATGTGAGGATCACATACCCCAAAGTTGAACAAAGACGGGAATCAATTTGGGACTTCAAATAGTCCAAAAACAACACTTTAAGTTAGAAAACATGGAATTTGAGTTTTAAAAAATGAATTGCGAAAATGAAGCTAGAATACGTAGTAGAAAGAGATGGAGAAGGAAATTACCTTTGAAACAACGGATAAGGCATAAGTACCCCCTGAACTATGACCGAAATCTCATCAACACACCTAAACTTAACTAGGGTCTTATTACCCCCGCCCTAAACTATTTTAAAATGGAACAAACACACCCCAAAATTGACATGACAGAGAGTGTGACCTAAAATATTTGACATAAATCTTTTTTAGTTGGTCTATTTACAATTAGTTAGTACACATAATTATTTACATTAAAACTTATATATATTTAATTTTTTCATTTATTTTTTATAAAATATTTATTATAATTTCTTCCTCACTTTAATTTTTTAAATTTTTTTCTCTTTCTTTAATTTCTTATCTTTTCACTTTTTTTTTTTTTAAAAAAAATAAAAAATGTGTATAGTTTTTTAAATAACAAACTAAAAAGTGTCCTTTAATTTTTAGCGTTTTAATGTTTTATTTGATTTTCTTCACTTATTTTGACATCCGTTCAAAATTAGCTTATTTTAAATACTATTTTTGAATTAAATTAAAAGGAAATGCAAAAAAAATAAAATCAATAGAAAAAAATGAAGAAAAATGAGTTCAAATACAAGGCAAAAAAACTTACGTGTATTGACTTAATTTAAATACAAGATAAAGAAAATAAGAAAATTTTAAAATAAATTAAAATTAAAATTTTAACTTATTTTAAAAAAATAAATAAATAAATAACACATGTAGTGAGCGCATGTTATACAAACGCAATCAACTTACCTGGTAGAAGGTGCCATGTCATCATAGATACACGAAAATATAGAAAAATATTAATTCAGAGGAGGTAGTTGGACTCTATTAAAATTAAGATGTATCGTTGAAATTTCGATCATAATTTAAGAGGTATTCTCCTGATAAAATAATGATAGGAATGTTGACTTTCAATGTTGATATCCAACACTTACTTTTTATTGGTACAAGTCCTAGCTGCCTTCCCTTCTCCTTTTCTTTTCTTTAGGATTAAAACTAAAACAAAATTATTTAGCATGAAATGAATTACAGTAAAAAATAATAATATTAATTTGCATAATGGACCATAATTAATTCCAAGCGGCTCTCTTTTCTATTATTGTTATTCATAGTTTTTACAGCATGTTTATTCTTTTAGGAGTGATCATATATATTCTCTTTCGATAGAATTTTTTTTAATTAGAAATTAATGAATTAGTGTACTAACATGATAAAATTATTTTCTGATCGGTTACATAACTACGTTAAGATTTGAAGTATAAGAAATTAAATATATTTTGTATGTGTTAAGTTGCTATGATTTCTGAGACCATCTATGATCTATAGTTACTAGCTTTTAATTTTTAATTGAATTGTGCTTTTGGAAGAAACTTGATAAGAAATTGTTCTGCTTTACTTGTTTGGGGCATTAATAGTCATCATGATCATATTCTTATATTTTTAATTTTTTTTGTTCAAGATTAAAAGTGAGAAGAAAATTGAGATTTCAATCTTGCACCAAGGTTAGGTGGTGAGGGGAACTAAACTAGATATAACATCAAAAAAAGAAAAGACAAAGTTTGTAAAATATATAGAGTGACCATGACACATATATTGTACAAAATTGAATAATGTAAATAAATGTTTTAGCAATAAAAACAATTAATGTCCATCGCGGGATATAGCTATCTCAAATGGAGGAGAAGGAAAGGTCATGGGTTGAAAGTCTTTCAGTACATCATCATCAGTTCTAATATTGGATAAAATGAGATTTTAGCTTGTGTATAGATATACAGTATGAAGTCGTAATTTTAGATTAATATTTAGACATATGATTTGGGATTATGATTTCAAAACTTGAATTATCAATCTGAGTTCATATCATACTCTTTCTCAATCATATTTGCTTTACGAAGATTAATTAACTCAAGCACTTTCGTCTTTCTTATCTCAAGAGGAAAGAAACGATCAAGAAAAGCCCCTTTGAATTTTTCCCAATCAAGAGGACCCATATCAATAGCCCTCTCTTCCTTTCATTGGTTGAACCAAATTTGAGCAACACCCTTGAGTTGATAAGCGGTCAATTCTGCCTACTCTACCATTGACACTCCCAAAATTTCCACTATCTTAAAACTCATCAATAAACTCTTGAGAATCCTCATCAACTTTCGACCCATGAAACTCCGGGGGGTTCATCCAAGTGAAGTCTCTCACCCTTTGATGAGTGGCGAATTTGCACTCATTTAGAGTTTTTTTTTTATGATTTTGTGGCACTCAAAGTAGAGAAAGATGCTAATTATGCTTTGAATTATGTTATTTCAGGTGTTTTGATGTTGGGAGAGGAAACTCTGATCAAAAGTGGATTCGAAGCTAAAAAGAGAGAAAAAACCTGGCAGAAAATAATCCCGAGGTATCGCACCTTCGAAGCACTCGTCTCTTAAGCGAACCAGTCAATAACTTGCTTAAAAGAGTGAGTGGTCGTCGTCAATAAAAATACTCAACTAAGAGTCGGGTTCGAATCCCTCAATGAACAATATAACGACAATTGAAAGATACAGGCTAACTAGGTACTAGCTTGAACCTAGACATGCAAAGTACACAAATATCAAGTAGATGACATTTTTATAACTACACTTCAAACGGGGGCAAAGACGATATCAAGCAAGGGATGTATGGGAATTGGGAAAATTTTAGATTCAGTCAACACTTCACGATCCAATGCAATTCAAACCACAATCATTCAATCACTAATGGGTAGGCTAGGTCAGCGTCAATTACTCTAATTATCTTTCAATCTCAAAGTATTTTATTGTGATATCTACTTTCGGTCTCAATCACATAATTACAAAATAACTCACTACCTTAACTTAGACCTGTCTTAGAAGGAAGCCTTGCACCCAACAATGAAACCCTAAACCTTCATCTTTCGATCTCAAATTTAAGATTCAAACTCAAAATGTGATTATCAATCCAATTTTCCACTTCATGAGCTCTATTTTCAAGCAACCCACAAACATCGAAAGCTAAGGTTAAGCATGCACTCTTAACCTATGAATTCAAACATGAAAACTAGATTGAACCTATTTCATGAAATCAAGCATGGAAACAAGGAACTACAAATGCAATAGAGCAATTAATCAAAAATCCAAATAGTTTTGTCTATTTCTAGCAGAAAAACTCCAATATCATACAAATCATTACACCCACATTTCTAGAAATTAAGATCAAGGAAATTAAGAAAGAGTAAAAGATATTACTAAATTAGAAAACAATCTATAAATCCGCAACTGAAATGTGAGACAACTCACCTTTAATGTCTCAAACCCAAATCGAAATCTACAATTTTGTTTCTAAAAATTAAGCTAAGCTATGAAGATCTCTCTATCTTCTGATATGAAATGTTGCATAATTGGACCATGACTTCCCATCAGTGTAAAAAGGGTTTTGGGAATAGATTTGGTGAAATTTTGAATCTGCCAAGGCTACTATGAAACGCAACCCTCCGCGTTCGCGGAGGTCGGTCTGCTGTAGCTGACTTGCATTGGCCAAAGTTCCGCGTTCGCGGCCAATAGGGCACATTCGTGGACCTCTGATGACCATAGTCCCGCGTTCACGGCCCTTAGGGCGCATTCAAGATCCTTTATTGACCAGAACTCCACGTTCGTAGATCTTCAAGCGCGTTCGCGGAGGACATTTTCCTCGCCAGAAATGTGACTTTCAGCTCTTAACCTCTTTTTGCTACAATTCCACTTGATTTCTTCAAAAATCTTCAAAATACATTCTCCATTTCATTTTCCTGCCAATATGAAGCAAACCACATTAAAAGCATCGATTCTAAACCAAATCAAGCCAAAATAACTAAGAAAAGGAGCCTCAAACGAGTGGAAATTCACCACTCATCAACACCCCCAACTTAGAAACTTTGCTTGTCCTCACGTAAAGAAAAATAAAAACTCAAGAGGCTCTTATTCTAGCACACACCACACATCAATTTCACCATATTCACCTAAGCACAAAGGTAATGGCTTCGGTGGGTACTAACAAGTAGTCCACATGCAAGCTTTTCACAAACTAAATCCCCTCATTCTCATGGCACACTTTAAAGAATTTAGAATAACGACAACAACTCAAACTCAAGAAGTGACTCAATTCGTTAGCTCTTTGTTATGATCACTTGACTCATTTTGGAGACATCAAAATCACCACTTTACCAACTTACATTTCCTCACAAAGAACGAAATGTCCCAACACACTCACAAAGTATTTAAAAGACAAGGGACAAAGATGCAAACACTCACACTCACAACAAAACATCTCATGAGGACAAATGTCACACCATAAGCTTACCCATATTTTCAATCAATATTGACTCAACTTCAATCGGTTGAAGATCTGAAAGGACTTTGTTAAGCTTGTAATGTAGAATTGGGGAAGGTTAGGATATATTTTAAGTATGAGTGACTACAACCTCCTAGTACACTACAAAACATTTTTTCCACTTTTTCTTCAAGTTTCAATTCAATGCACATGTCACATTATTTTCTTATTTTTCTTTCAAGATGCCCCACATGCAACCATTTTCAACATTTGGGAGGATTCAAGTTTGACATTTATTCAAAATCTTTCTTGCTTTCCTTTACACAACTTTTTCTTTCATTAAGAATTTTCCATCGTTCCCAAAGCCTTTTTTCAATCAAGCCCTTATGTGGTAAGCATCCATCTATAATCTTTCCATAACACCCCCAACTTAGGCTTTTAGCCTCAACATTCAAAATTCTCAAGTTCAAGGAGGGAAAGGGGTCAATAGAAGGTTACTTTTCAAAAAGGTTCAAGGCTTGTAATGTGGTTGCCAATAAAAAAGGATAAGGCTCAAAGGGGACAACTAAAGATACATTTAGTGCAAAGGTGGGATTTTAGGCTAAGTTGTCACAACCCAAAGTACACCCTAGATGTGACATGGTGTATAGGACCCCAAGAGGCCCTACACAAGCCACTTAAAATACATCATACAAGATAATAGAAAATCAAAGAGGTTAAAAGACAGTTTATATCATAAAGAGTTTGACAAAAGCGGAAGTCTAACATAAGTCTCAAAGCCATATAGTACATAATAAGAAAATTGATTGGGACGTAACCCATACATGGTCAGTGTAAGCTAAACATCTTTAAAACACGTGTGAGATACTTTTAGAAGCAACCTTAGTTCATTATTATGGGGGATTTACATTTAACTGACATAGAGACCATATGAGATATAACATGGAATCCGGTGTTTACCCCACACCGAATAGAGGTGTCCTTATTTGCCAAGGTAAGAACCATGAACTTCTAGCTTACGTGGATCCACTAGCTAATGTCTATCTAAGACAAACCCATGGTGGCACATAGTTATAGGATAGGGAGATTTCTACTAGAAACCCGACCTCTACTATGGGAGAGCTTCCATCTCGATATCCTCTCGATTCTAAGCATAAATCCCACGGAATATTCATCAAACTTAACTTATCTTATCATTATGAGACATGGGTACTCGCCACTTGACTTATCATTAGAATAGCTCCTTAACCTTGATTCATCTTAAGTGAGAAAAACTTTCAACCTTATGAATCCATTATTGTGAGAAATCCTTTCATAATCATGCTTTCATATGTATGTGAGAAATCCTTTCACAATAACAACAACAACTTGATGCTTCACTCTCAAAGCAAATTTAAATCATTTTTCATCACTTTCGTAAAGAACATGCATATCTTCATAAACTCATCTTTCATGATTCAAAATCTTCATCATATGATCAATTCTAGAAAACATGGATCATGCATGGGTTCATATGATTTCAACTTATAAACATGCAATTATCCTAATTCGTGCATAAAGAGACATAAAAACAATCAATTAGATCATATTTGAAAAGAACCCATGAAATTGAGTAAAATCCTAACTTAAATTGGAGATTCTACCTTGTAAAAATTGGAGAATTTAAGGACCCTATGGAGGAAAGGACTCCATAGGTGAATATTGTCATGCCTTGATGCCAAAAGCTCACAATTGATGGTGAATTTTGAGACTTGTTCTTGAAACCCTAGACTTCTTCTTCCTTAGAGAGAGAAATTTGAGAGGATGAACTTGATCAACTTTTAGGAATTTGAGATAATGAACTGAATTGGTTAATTTTGGGTAAAAACACTTATATATGGCCTGGGGAAAAGAAGAAAACGACATTGTATTTGGTTAGAATAATTAGGAAAAGACCCAAAAGCTCCTTTAAATAATTAACGATCTCCATCGATGGTATGGACCTACGGTCACCTACAGACCGCCCTGGTCAACCGTCGATGGGGTTCAGGAACTTGTTTATGTACCCTTGACTGACGGGACCCATGTCAACCTATGATACGTACATGGCCTCCGTGAGTCCAACTGAAAATTCTCAAAATATTACTAGGTTTGGGACTCGCCTACGAGACCTATCTACGACTCATATATTGGATGAAGGTCCGTTTTGGTTAACCATATAAAAAGTACTGGGACTTGACATTTTAGGAATTTTTGAACTTGCCACCCACCGTCCCACTTACAGCCCGTGAGTCAGTCCACGGACCGTCTATGGTTCCTTTGGTACTGGCACCAGTTCTAGAAAAAGTTGCAATTTTTTTTCTTCTTTTCAAATCCGAGGTGTTACATCATCTCTCCCTTGAGAATATTCGTCCTCGAATGATATTCAAGACATCATAAGGAGGGTAGGAACTAGACCTAACAACCCAACATGAATGCAATCACATAATGCACATATCCGAGGAGGAAGCATCAACTCCAAGCTAAAGCATGTTCAAAACATCATTTCATGAGGTCTATATGCAACTCATACTTAAATGCACATAAACATGAAGAAATAAATAATGGAAATATCTATGACACATAAAACCAAAAGAGTAAACCATGAAAGACTAAATACCTCAAGCTAGAGTAGGGACGAGGGAAAGAGATGAGGATAACGGGACATCATATCGGCCTCGGCCTCCCAAGTAGCACCCTCAACTAACTAATTCCTCCAAAAAACCTTCACGGATGCAACATCTTTGTTTCTCAACTTCCGAACCTGCCGGTCCAAAATCTCAACCAGAACTTCTTCATAAGAGAGATTCTTCTTAACTCCCAAACCTTCTAAGGGAACTATGGATGTCGGATCTCCAACACATTTCTTCAACAAGGAGACATGGAAAACTGGATGCACCGATGATAAGTTATAAGGCAAATCAAGGTCATACTCAACTTTACCAATAAGCCTCAAAATCTGATATGGGCCCACATAGCGGGGACTAAGCTTCCTTTTTTTTCGCAAATCTCATTACACCCTTCGTGGGTGAAATTTTCAAGTAGACCCAATCATCTACATCAAACTTAAGATCTCTTTTTCTCACATCGGTATAGGACTTTTGTTGACTTTGAGCCGTTTTCAACCGTTCTCTAATGAGTCAAACTTTCTCCATAGCCTCATGCACCAACTCAGGACCTATCAACGCAACTTCACCCACTTCAAACCAACCTATAGAAGATCTACATCTCCTACAATATAGAGCCTCAAATTGAGATATACCAATGCTTGAGTGATAGCTATTATTATATGTGAATTCAATCAACGACAAATGGTCATCCCAATTACCCTTGAAGTCAATCACAGATGCCCTCAACATATCTTCCAAGGTATGGATAGTACGCTCTGCTTTCCCATCAGTTTGCAGATGGAAGGTTGTACTAAGCTTAACACGAGTACCAAGGCCCTTTTGGAAATATTTCCAAAAGTGAGAAGTAAATTGGGTACCTCGATTGGAGAAAATGGAAGAGGGCACTCCATGAAACCTAACCATTTCTCAAATGTGCAACTTGGCATAGTCCTCCGCCGAATAATAAACATTGATAGGAATGAAATGAGACGATTTTGTCATTCAATCGATAATAACCCAAATCGAGTCATGTTGTCGCTGCGTGCGGGGTAACCCAACGATGAAGTCCATATTAGAATCTTTCCACTTCCAAATAGGAATGCTAATATCTTGGGATATCAACTTTTACTTGCTGACATTTATGACACTTAGCCAAAAAATTTGCAATATCCTTCTTCATCCCATTCCACCAATAGGCCTCCCACAAGTAACAGTACATCTTGGTGGCTCCCGGGTGAATCAAATATCGAGAACTATGGGCTTCTGTCAAGATTTGCTCTCTCAAGTCATCAACATTAGGAACACACAAATGACCTTGATATCTAAGCACATCATCTCCCCCTTGGGAGAAAGCCTCTACGGACTTTTTAAGCACCGCTTCATTCAAGTCAACCAAAGTCGGATCAAGACCTTGCTTGGATTTCACATCGGACATAAATAACGATTCGGAACCTTTATGTACCATAACACCAGCTTTGGTAGAGTCAACAAACTGAACACCCAATCGGGCCAACCTATAAACATCTCGAACCAACTCCTTCTTATCATCCTCAATATGAGCAATACCACCCTTCGATAACCGACTAAGAGCATCCGCCACCACATTTACCTTTCCGGGGTGATAGAGAACACTCATGTCGTAATCCTTTAATAATTCTAGCAACCTTCTTTGGTGAAGATTTAGATCCTTCTGCTTAAACATATATTGCAATCTTTTGTGATCGATAAAAATATCCACATGAACACCGTACAAGTAATGCCTCAAAATCTTTAGAGCAAATAAGACCGATGCTAGTTCCAAGTCATGGGTTGGATAGTTCTTTTCATGAATCTTAAGTTGTTGTGAAGCATAAGCAATGACTTTTCCATTTTCATAAGAACAAAACCCAACCAAATTCTTGAAGAATTACAATAAACCTCAAATCCATCGGATCCTTCAGGTAAAGCCAACACTGGGGCGGAAGTAAGTCTATTTTTCAAATTCTGAAAACTCCTTTCACAAGTTTCCGACCATAAGAATTTGACTTTCTTTTGGGTCAATGGTGAGGAAATCGAAGAAAAACCCTCAACAAACCTCATATAGTAACTATCCAAACCCAAGAAACTTTGAATATCTGAAGGGGATATAGGTCTAGACAAACTCTTAACTGCATCTGTCTTCTTAAGATCTACCTCAATACCCTTCTCGAAAATAATGTGACCAAGGAAGGCCACATATCTCAACAAAAACTCGCATTTACTGAACTTCGCAAAGAGTTGTTGGTCCTTGAGGACTTGCAACACAATCCTTAAATGATAAGTATGCTTATCTTCACTCCTTGAGTAAATCAAAATATCATCAATAAACACGATCACAAAGATATCAAGGTATTGTCTAAACACCCTATTCATCGAATCCATAAATGTGGCTGGGGCATTAGTCAAACCAAACAACATTACCAAAAACTCATAATGGCCATACCGAGTTCAAAAATCCATCTTTGGAATGTCATATTCCTTCACCCTCAATTGGTGGTAAACCGATCAGAGGTCAATCTTAGAGAAATAACTTGCTCCTTGAAGTTGATCAAACAAATAATCTATCCTTGGAAGAGGATATTCATTCTTAATGGTAACCTTGTTCAATTGTCGGTAGTCAATACACATACGAAGTAAACCATCATTCTTTCGAACAAACAAAACTGGACCACCCTATACAGAGATACTCGGATGGATGAAACCCTTATTTAACAAATCTTTCAATTGCTCCTTTAATTCCTTAAGTTTTGTCGGAGCCATAGGATAAGGAGGAATAGAGATAGGCTACGTATCTGGGAGAAGGTCAATACCGAAGTCTATTTCCCTTTCGGAGGGAAGACCAGGTGAATCATCGGGAAACATTTTCGGGAACTCATTAACAACAGGGACCGACTCAAGAGCAGGGGTTTCAGATCTCATATCCCTAACCTGTACATGGGGAATAAACAACCCTTAGAAATCATTTTCCTAGCTTTAAGACAAGAGACAAACTGGCTCTTAGGCATATAATTTCCCCCTTTCCACTCTAGGGTAGGTTCATTTGGAAACTGAAGATTAACTACTCGGGTTCTACAATCAATAGAAGCATAACATGAATGCAGTCAATCCATACCAAGGATAACATCGAAATCTAACATATCAAGCTCTACAAGATGAACATGAGTGACTTATGGGATAAGGAGATGCGACACTTTCTATAGACTTTCTTAGCCACAATAGATTCACCAATAGGAGTAGAGACAAAAAAAGATCTAACGACACATCCGGAAGAATATCAAACCTCATAGCCACATATGGCATCACAAAAGACAATGTAGCACCGGGGTCAAGTACAGCATAAACATTAATTTGGAAGACTTTCAACATACTGTTAACCACATCGGGAGAACCCTCTTGCTCATGAAAAGTTTGAAATGCATAGAATCGGTTTCGCTTGGGAGAACTTGAACCCAAACCACTAGGCAGAGCTTGTCTACCATATATTTTGTTATCCGTAAGAGATGGACAATCCCTTATCTTATGACCACTCTTACGACAACCGAAGCAACCATCTATACCGGCTAAGCATTTACCCTCATGCTTTCTTCCAAATTTTGCACAAGTAGTCGATGAGAATGCACCAGCATTCCCTCCTTGAGGCTTAGGTTTAGACACCCTATAGTTGTTGAATTTAGGAGGAGAATTGAAGGAACCTTGATCGAAAAACCTTTGTCAGAACTTAGAACGACGACGCCCACAAACCTTGAATGTGAAAAGTCACTATCACCGGTCTTCGCCCTCTTTGCCTCCCTAGACCTTTCGTTAAGTTTCTCCTCTTCGATTTGTTGAGCATGAACCATTAGGCGAGAAATGCTCATATTATTAATAAGCATGGAAGTACGGCATTCCTTGACCATCATTTCGGACACACCCGAAACAAACTTACTCATTCTTGCCCTAGGATCAACAACCATAGTAGGAGCATATTGATATAATTGTGTGAACTTCAAAGCATGTTCCTTCACACTTATGTTTCCTTGACGAAGGTTGATGAATTCTAGTACCTTTGCCTCCCTCATTTAAAGGGGAAATAACCTATCAAGGAAAGCAACCTTAAAATTTTCCCAATCGAGAGGACCTGCATCAACCACCCACTCCTCTTTCAATTGGTTGTACCACACTTGAGCTACACCCTTAAGTTTATAAGCGGCCAATTCCGCCTTTTCCACTTGCATCACTCCCATGATCATCAACACCTTATACATTTCATCAATGAACTCTTGAGGATCTTCCTCAACCTTAGAACCATGAAACTCGAAAGGATTCATTCTAGTAAAGTCCCTCACTCTAGATGTTGTCGTACCGACATTTAGGTTCACGGGGACCACAACCTCCCTATTGGCTTGAGCCATCATGGCTTGAGCTAACACTTGAAAGGCGGCCCTATAATCTGCATTAGTCATTTGTTCGACCAAAAGGTCGACGGGAGCTTGAGGAGCTTCTCGTTCCACATTCTCTTCCGCGTTCCTTCTAGTATATTGGCCATATCCTGAAAAGCATCGGATAGGGATTAGGAGAGAGACATTATAGAGTTAGACTCTATCGCATGACTTTAGAAGGATAAAAAAGTAGATTTTCTTAAATATCTTATAGCCTCTCATTCATAAATGTGGCGCTCTTCACACTCATGAACAAGACTCAACTCGATGTGGCTTATGAGACTTCCTAGGACCTTTCTAAACCTTGTGCTCTGAACACCAAGATTTTCACAACCCAAAGTACACCCTAGACTTGACATGGCGTATAGGACCCCAAGAGGCCCTACACAAGCCACTTAGCATACGCCATACAAGATAATAGAAAATCAAATAGGTTAAAATATAGTTTATATCATAAATAGTTTGAAAAAAGGGAAGTCTAACATAAGTCTCAAAGCTATCTAGTACATCATAAGAAAAGTGATTGGGACGGAACCGATACATCACATAGAAAATCAGAAATGAAAGACATGAAAGTGGTAAAAGAGTCTCGGTCCTTGAAACATGAGGACTAACAAATTTTCAAGCTCATTGTGGGATCACTAGTCACGAGAGTGCGGAATAGAAGCGTCTGACCCTACATTAGTGAAACAATGTAGGCAAGAGTATGCGTTATTACACAGAATGTACCAAGTATGATAGCAATGCATAAGAGTTATGAAATAATGCTAAAAATGGATTCACATGACATCCAATGACCAAGCTAAATCATAAGACAAAAGGGTTAGAAAACATAAATCATAATCATGGTCAATGCAAGCTAAACATCTTTAAAACACATGTGAGATACTTCTAGAAGCAACCTTAGTTCATTATTGTGGGAGATTTACCTTTAACTGACATAGATACAATGTGAGCTATAACATGGAATTCAGTGTCTACCCCACACCAAAAAGAGGTGTCCTTACTTGCCAAGGTAAGAACCACGAAATTCTAGATTACGTGGATCCACTAGCTATTGTATATCTAAGACAAACCTATGGTGGCACATAGTTATAGGATAGGGAGATTGCTACTAGAAACCTGGCCTCTACTACAGGAGAGCTTCCATCTCAATATCCTCTCGGTGCTAAGCATAAGTCTCACGGAATAGTCATCAAACTTAACTTATCTTATCATTATGAGACATGTGTACTCACCACTTGTCTTATCATTAGAATAGCTCCTTAACCTTGATTCATCTTAGGTGAGAAAACCTTTCAACCTTATGAATCCTTTATGTGAGAAATCCTTTCACAATCATGCTTTCATATGTATGTGAGAAATCCTTTCACAATAACAACAATAACTTGATGCTTCACTCTCAAAGCAATTTTAAATCATTTTTTATCACTTTCATAAAGAACATGCATATCTTCATAAACTCATTTTTCATGATTCAAAAGCTTCATCATATGATCAATTCTAGAAAATATGTATAATGGATGGGTTCATGTGATTTCAACTTATAGACATGCAATTATCTCAATTCATGCATGAAAAGAAATAAAAATAATAAATTAGATTATATTTGAAAAGAACCCATGAGATTGAGTAAAACTCGAACTTCAATTAGAGATTCTACCTTGTAAAAATTAGAGAATTTAGGGACTCTATGGAGGAAATGACTCCATAGGTGAATACTATCATACCTTGATGCCAAAAGCTCACAATTTATGGTGAATTTTGAGACTTGTTCTTGAAACCCTAAACTTTTTCTTCTTCTTTAGAGAGAGAAATTTGAGAGGATAAACTTGATCAACTTTTAGGAATTTGAGAGAATGAATTGAATTGGTTAATTTGGGGGAAAAATACTTATATAGGGCCTATGGAAAAGGGTATAACGACATATAATTGGGTTAGAATAATTAGGAAAAGACCCAAAAGACCCTTTCAAATAACTGCCGACGTCCATCGATGGTGGAGACCTATGGTCTATGGGTCCACCTAAGGACTATCCAGGTCAACCTTCATTTCCGGACATGCAATTCGAAGAAAATGCTTTCTTAACCACCTCTTTCCATGCAAGAACAGATATTATTGAGTGGAATATTGATGGTCTCGCAGAACATCAAATTTATAATAAGTTGCATGAAATGGGAATAGCCATTACTGCTTATAAACTTAAAGGAAGCTCAGATAAACAAGCCGCCAGTATGATCATTGCAGGATTTACTGGTTTGATTAAACATTGGTGGGATAATTATCTCACTGAGGAAAATAAGCTTAGTATCCACAATGCAGTAATCACCCAATCAGTCGTAAAGACCGAAGGACAAAATCAAATCACTACTCAAGAGGTAGTAGAAGATGCAACCGCCACTCTCCTTTACAACATCGCCAAACATTTTATTGGTGAACCAAAGCTGTTCCAAGAGCTTAGAAATCCTCAACAATCTGCACTGCAAAAAACTAACTGATTCAAATGGTATAAAGACAGATTCATAGCAAAGGTTATGATACGTGAAGACTGTAACAATCAATTTTGGAAAGAAAGATTCATAAGCGGACTTCCCCCGTTATTCGGAGAGAAAGTCAGGACCAAAATTAGAGATAGACGTGAAGGGAAAATTCCTTATAATCATCTTACTTATGGTGATTTAGTTAGCATCATCAATGTAGTTGCTATAGAATTATGCACCGACCTTAAGCTAAAAGAGCAGCTTAAGAAAGAGAATAAACTTTTGGCTACAGAGCTAGGAAGTTTTTGTCAAGACTTTGGTTTCCCAAAAATCTCTCCTCCTTCGTCCCAAAGGACAAAGCTAGAAAAGAAATCTAGCTATAAGAAAAAGAAACGATCCAAATCCCGCTATGAATCCTAGGATAAAAGAAAAAGGAGAAGGTTCAAGAAACCTTCCAATGATACTCCCACGGATGAATGCTGGACATGTGGTAAAAAGGGCCATAGAGCAAACCAGTGTCCAAGAAATAAGAAAAAGAAGAAAAGAATCAATCTTCTTAATATCGATGAAGAAACCAAATCAAAGCTCTTCTCTATCATTGAAGAAGAAGAATCTGAAGAAGAAGAATCTACCTAGACTCCTTAACTGGGATGAAATTCTCACTTCCGACGAATGGAATTTTGTGTCTATCACTGTTCCTCTGTTTGTTCACCCAGAAATATCTCAGATTGAACGAGTAATTCAATACCCTGATGGATCTATTAATCTAAAATTCCTCAGATCAACCTCCTTTTCTGGCCCAAGAATGTCCTTTTCCAGACCTTCTTCTTCTCAACCCCCGGAGGAAGTAGAAGTAGAAAGTAAATCCGATTCTCCCATTATTTCTGGAAAGCTTCGTGGAGTAGATTTTTCCAAAACTATTCCTAAGGTCTATTATGAACCAGTTCGCACTATCAGTCGTAGTAGCCCCACTCACAGCGAAATGAGACCTGAATCTCATAAAAGAAGAGACTCTATTGGAGTTCTAATTTCTGGAGATACCTATAAGGTGGACACAAAATAAATTAACCGTTTATGGAAATTACCAGAAAACCGGAAAAAGGTAGAATGGTACAAAGCCACCTATTCTCTGGATCAGAGAATTACCTTCAGAGACAAATGGTTCAAAGATATGGAAAGATTTGGAACCGAAATCGAGTTCTTTAAATGGTTTGAATACTCAGGACAAATGGATAACCAAAGAGAATCCTTAAAGGTCCTTATTAACAAGTGGTACACACAGAATTAGGTAGTAGAATCTACCATTCCCCCTTTAGAAGGAATAAGTATCCTTTACAGGAAAGAAATTATTCCAGCCTCCCC
>JAJONR010006734.1:0-25742 GCA_029582245.1 Solanum etuberosum | reverse complement strand
TAACTTGCAAAATTTCAGATTTTGCTATTTCCAATTTAGTTCTTTTTGGAATTCAAGGTGATACATCTAGTGACCTTAACACTTAAGAAATTTTAAATTCCTCGGTAAAATCCTACTCACAACGAAGGATGGTTCGAGTCTTAGCTCAAAAAATTTCTGGGGTGTTACAAAGGGGATGGAGATGAAATTAATGATGATGTAAAACTTTTTCTTGTTGTAAGGAGGAGTATGAGTTCTCTAGCGAGGGAAGATCTGGATCAAAGGGAAAATTTGTTTCATAATTGGTGTAGGGTTCAAGAGAAATTATGTTTCTTTATCATTGATAGTGGAAGTTGTGCAAATGTTGCTAGTGTATCTATGGTGGAAAAATTGAAACTTCCAACAAGAAGGCATCCAAAACCTTATAGGTTTCAATGGCTCAATGAATGTGGTGAACTCAAGGTGACCAAGAAAGTGTTGATAAAGTTCAAGCTTGGAAGTTACCATGATGAAGTGCTTTGTGATGTTGTACCAATGCAAGCTTGTCATATATTGTTGGGAAGGCCATAGGAATATGATGTAGGGGTAAAACATGATGGAAGGTCCAATAAATATGCATTTTTTAAGAATGGTAAAAAAAGCACATTCTTAACCCTCTTTCTCCTTTTCAAGTGGGAGAGGATTATAGAAAAATGGGAGAGTTCAAAGAAAAAGTTGAGAAAAAAAAAAGAGAGGAGAGTAAGGGAGTGAAAAGTGATAATTCAAAAGAAGGAAAAAGAGAGGTTGAGAGCTCAAGTGAGAATGAATTATCACAAAAAAAAAAAATGAGCAAGAAAAACAAATGGTCAAAGAAAAAGAAAAAGATGTGCATAATTTTAAAAAATCAAGAGATCATGAAAGAGCTAAACATTGAGGATGATACTCAAGTCATACTTATTAAACCTAAAGTATATTCTTTACTTTCCAATAATGAACTAACATCTTTATCTTTGCCAAGTGTTGTTTCTTCTGTGTTGCAAGGTTATGAAGATTTATTTCCGGAAGAAATGCCTAGTGGAATGCCTCCTTTGAGGGGAATAGAGCATCAAATTGACTTTGTACCGGGTTATCAACTACCCAACAAAGCCGCTTATAGGAGAAACCCTCAAGACACTAAATAAGTGCAAAGACAAATTGAGAAACTTTTGGAAAAAAGATTGATAAGAGAAAGATTAAGTCCATGTGCGGTGCCTGTGATTCTAGTACCCAAGAAGGATGGTTCATGGAGGATGTGTGTAGATTGTTGTGCCATTAATAGAATTACGGTAAAATATCGACATCCTATTCCTAGACTTGATGATATGCTAGATAAATTTTGTGGTTCTACCTTATTCTCTTAAATATATTTGCGAAGTGGATACCATTAAATACGAATGAAATCCAAAGATGAATGGAAAACCGCTTTCAAAACTAAATTTGGATTATATGAGTGGATGGTGATGCCTTTTGGGCTAACCAATGCACCAAGCACTTTTATGCTACTAATGAATCATGTACTTAAATCTTTTATTAATGATTTTGTTGTGGTTTATTTTGATGATATTTTGGTTTATAGCAGGTGCTTGGATGATCATGTGTAACATTTGAGGTTGATTTTTGATGTGTTGAGAAATGCAAAATTGTATGCAAATTTTAAAAAGTGTTCATTTTGTGTGGATCATGTTGTTTTCCTTGGTTTTGTTGTAAGCTCAACTGGAGTTGAGGTGGATAATGAGAAGGTAGAGGCTATTAAGAGTTGGTCAACCCCTAATCCATTAGTGATGTTAGAAGCTTCCATGTGTCACGACCCAGGGGTACACCCTAGATGTAACATGGCGTACTTGACCCCGAAGGGGTCTCATACAATCCCTTAGCATATCAAATAATAAGATAATAGAAAAGTATGGAAATTTTAAAACCTTTATCCATACAATCGAAGTCTTTATAAAATGCAAGTGGAAGTCTATAACTCTTTGTCTCAAACCATCTAAACTCAACTTGAATAAACTTTGGGACGCAGCCCATACAATGATCTAAAATATAAAAGAAAGACATAAAGGTAATGGTGTCTTTATCCTCGATACTATGAGGACTCACCAAATCTTCAACTCCTTGCACTTCTAGAAACCTACCCTCAAGAATGGAACTCAATGTCGCCAAACCCTACCTTTGATAAGAATGTAGGCAAGAGTATGCGTTAGTACAAAATGTACTAAATATGTTAGTTAGCATGACATATTAAGAGCATAACACAAGGGTTAGCCAACATAAGACATAAGTCATGAACATAAGAGAAAATAACATAATCATAGCATAATCTCCAACATATACATAATAAAAGTATTTGTCATCATAAGGCATGGTCCATATACATAGTCAATTCTTAGAGCTTCATATCATAAAAGAACCTCTTCATAAGTAACCTCCAAGTACACTTGTGCAATGCATGAATTAGACCCCATAATCCCATTCATGCTAAGTATCCCCTTTGTCCATCATAATCATACTTACCATCTCATGGTCTCATCTTTATGCTTAAACATCATAGACAAGGGAATCTATCACCTTTAGTCAACATAGCAAGGAGGGAAACTATAGAAACAACCCAAGCTAAACATACATCATATGAGAGAAACACTTCATGAGTCACCTCAAGGCAAGCTTGTGCAATGCATGAATAAGATCTCATAATCCTACCCATGCTAAGCTAGACACTTGAGGCTATTCATTCATATGTATCATCTCTTATTCTCATATTAAGCTCATCACAAGGAACAAGGGGAATCACCTCAAGTCATACATGTTTAGCTCATCATAAAGGACAAGGGTAATCATCTCAAGTCATACATATCATGGAATCATAAAGACAAGGGGAATCACCTCTAGTCATACATATCATGGAATCATAAAGACAAGGGGAATCACCTCTAGTCATACATATCATGGAATCATAAAGACAAGAGAATCACCTCTAGTCATACATATCAATGAATCATAGGTATTTTCCTCCATGTTCATTTTAAGGTGTAATGTAGGTATTTGCCTCCACATCACCACATAAGGATCATAGGTAATCGCCTCCATGATCAACATAAAGGCTAATGGGTAATAACCGCTTGCCTTGGGAGTCATACATACATACATACAAAGGGTAATCACCTCACACTCCCCATATCATGACATGGGTAGTCACCTCATGTTTAACTAATTAGGATTAAGGGAAATCACCTCACAATCCTATCATGTAAAGGTCTTTGGGGGACTCATCACATTTCATAGCCCCTTGGACTTAGATTCATTTTAGGTGAGAATAGCCTTTCAACCTAGAATCATTCTATGTGAGAGAACCTTTCATGTCGTATCATATTCATGCATAATATCATTTCTAGAATTCTATATTAGACATGGATATCACCATAACTCAAGTGATTCTATCACTTCATACATTTAACCATTATTTAGGTAGGTTAGGTGAGTATAAGCCTTTCACCACAATTCTACCTATTGGACTTCTATTCTCATATAGACTTTACTCTCAAAGCCTTAACATACATAATTCATCACATTGGCTTTACTCTAAAAACCCTAGTGATCAACATTCATGACTACAAGCCTTACTCTCAAATCTTTACTTCATACAATCATCATACATATCTAGATTACAAGACATTCTAGTCATAAGCTTCAACTTTACGCAATTCTAGTCATAATTCATCATAAGGGTTCAATCTCAAACTTTTCTAGTCATGATCAATCGTATATACTTTAATCTAATTCAATTCATGTTTACATGTTTCTATTCTTGAACAATTACTATACATGACATCAATTCTAGAAGATCAACTCTAAGTCTTCAATTTCACTTCACAAGGCATAAACCCACATTCTTAAATTTCATCAATTAGACTATGGTTAACCATGGAAAACACATAATATCATCATAATATCTTGACTCAATACTAAATCAATCATAAACAAGTACTATCCACTCAATTGGAATCATACTCAACACTACCCACAATATAGGAAGAAACCCTAGCTAGAATTGGGGGTTTATCTTCACAATTGGGGGAATTCTAGAGGGCTCCATGGATGGAAGAATCCATGGATGAATAAGCTAACATACCTTGGATATAAAGCCCTCACACAAGCTTGTAACAATGGATTCTTAACCTAGCTTGAACCCTTCTTCTTCTTCTTCTTCTCTTCTTCTTAGAGAATTTTTGGGAGGGAATTGGGTTCTTTGGTGATTTGAAAATAATGTCTAGGATCAATGTATTTAAGGGTCTATTAGGTTTATATAGGTGGTCTAATTACTAATAAAACAACACCACTTAACCCCTAACTAATAATGAATTAACCCCTAAGTCCCTAACTTAAAACAATTAAACCCCAACACTGCCTCACCCACGAGACCCTAACCCACGGACCGTAGGTGGGTCTACGGACCATACTGGTCCTTCGTGGGTGGTGGCCTGCAACTCTACAAAATGGGCCTTGACCCACGACCCCTTCCCATGGGGCGTGGGTCCACCTACTGTCCGTGGATCCCCAACCGTGGGTGGATTATTTTGGTGAGTTTTTAGGGGCTGTTTTAGGGTCGTCCTCAAGGACCCTTGGTTGGTCCTTGGGGGGTCGTTCCTTGACGCCCTAACCCTAAAACCTTCATTTTAAGTACGGAAAGTCATTTTTACACTCTAACCCCCACATAAAACTCTAGAACCCTTACGTAAGGCTCTAGTTTAACCTACTAGTTTTCCGGGTGTTACAATATCTCCTCCTTGGGATCATTCGTCCTTGAATGACACTTTAAACACTTCTTAGAGGAAACGACTCTAGAGTAGCAGCCCATCATGCATGCAACTCATCTAAATGCACATAAACAAGGAGGAAAACTTCAACTCCAAGATAAACATATTCAATGTAATACAAGGAAGTAGGAACTACATCTAACAACCCAATATGCAAGACTCTCAATATTTCACATATTCATAGGATGAATTACCTTCTCCAACTAAAATAATGCTCAACACTATATCATGGATCCAATATGTAATTACTCTCAAAAGCATACTAAAGAATGTTCATCAACACGTCTAATGAAGTCAAATATGCAACTCATACTAAATGCACAACAACATGAGGAATACATAAATCATGAAAACTCATTTCTCTTACTAAACATGAATTTCATCAAGAACATGAATAACATAAGGAAATCATGGAAAAGCACATATAACACACAATAACCTTGCTATTTAGGCACACTATCTCCCCCTTGGGGGTAAGCCTATACAACGCTTCTAAACATCATCTATAACATAAAAGCAACAATGAAGCTCATTCATACTAAAGACAACATCAAAGTCTATCATATCAAATCACACAAGACAAGCAAGTACGGAATCTAATAAAGCATAGAGCACATACCGGTAGCAACATAGTGAGGTTACTCTTTTCCACCTCTAGCTTGGAGAGCTTAAGACCTATTCTTCTTTGGAGCACTCCCACCCAAACCAATTGAACCGGAGGAAGGATAGGGTTTGGACCTACGACGAGTATCCTCTTCATTTCTAGCAACCTTAGGGCAATGCCTTATCTTGTGGCCCAACTCACCACAACCAAAACAAACATTAGAACCCACTAAGCATTCACCCTCATGCCTTCTATCACACTTACTACACCCCGACAATAGAATCTCATTACTATCATCTTGAGACTTAGGGTTAGACACCCTCTTTTGGTTGAACTTAGGAGTTCTTGAGGGCCCTTGCACGGGGAACTTTTGTCTAAACCTAGGGCGACCTTGTCCATCGAACTCATCATCAAAGGACTTATCATCATCCATTCTAGATCTTTTTTTTCTCCCTAGAACTCTCTTCCTTGAGTTTTGACTCCTCAATTTGTTGGGCGAAAACCATAAGACGTGAGATATCCATATCACCAATAAGCATTGCCGTACGGCATTATTTTGCTACTAAATCGGACACTCCCATCATAAACTTATTAATCCTAGCCCTTGAATCCTCCAATTAAGTTGGGGCATACTTGGAGAGTTGGGTAAACTTTAGAGAATACTCTTGAACACTCATACTACCTTGCTTAAGGTTAATAAACTCTTGCATCTTAGCCTCCCTCAACTCTAGGAGAAATAACCTATCAAGGAATGCCTTCTTAAACACATCCCACTCTATGGGACCCTCCCCTACCGGTCTATTCTCCTTCCATTGACCATACCATATTTGAGCAACATCTTTCAATTAGTAAGCGGCTAGCTCCGCTTTCTCTACCGAAGTAACCCCCATGATATCAAGAACCTTATAAACTCATTTATCCTCTTCCACTTTGGAGCCATAAAACTCTGGGGGTTTCATCTTAATAAACTCCCTCACTCTTAAAGCCGCAGAATTCACATTAGGATTCACCGGAGCAACCACTTCCCTATTGGCTTGCGCCGTCATGGCTTGAGCCAACATTTGGAAAGCCGATCTAATCTCCGCATTTGACATATCTGAAGGATCAATTGGAGCTTGAGGAGGAGCTTGGGAAGGAACCTCATGATCCATATTTTCTTCCTCATTTCTCCTAGCATTTGCCCTTGTATTAGCCATACCCTGAAAACTATAGGGCACAGATTAGGAGAAAGACCTAATAGAGCCAAACTCAATGGCACGACTTAGAGAATGCAGAAGTGAAGTTTCCTAAAAATCCAATAGCCTCATATTCATAAATGTGGCGCGCTTCACATTTATGAACAAGACTCTACTAGACGTGGTTTGAGATAATCCTAAACCGTGTGCTCTGATTACTAAGTTTGTCACGATCCAGGGGTACACCCTAGATGTAACATGGTGTACTTGACCCCGAAGGGGTGTCATACAAGCCCTTAGCATATCATAACATAAGATAATAGAAAAGTACGGAAATTTTAAAACTTTTATCCATACAATCCAAGTTTTTATAAAACGCAAGCGGAAGTCTATAACTCTTTGTCTCAAACCATCTAAACTCAACTTGAATAAAATTTGGGACGCAGCCCATACAATGATCTAAAACATAAAAGAAAGACATAAAGGTAATGGTGGCTTTATCCTCGATACTATGAGGACTCACCAAATCTTCAATTCCTTGCACTTCTAGAAACCTATCCTCAAGAATGGAACTCAATGTCGCCAAACCCTACATTTGATAAGAATAAAGGCAAGAGTAGCGTTAGTACAAAATGTACTAAATATGTTAGCTAGCATGACATCATAAGAGCATAACACAAGGGTTAGCCAACATAAGACATAAGTCATGAACATAAGAGAAAATAACATAATCATAGCATAATCTCCAACATATACATAATAAAAGCATTTGTCATCAAAAGGCATGGTCCATATACATAGTCAATACTTAGACCTTCATATCATAAAAGAACCTCTTCATAAGTAACCTCCAAGTACACTTGTGCAATGCATGAATTAGACCTCATAATCTCATTCATGCTAAGTATCCCCTTTGTCCATCATAATCATACTTACCATCTCATGGTCTCATCTTTATGCTTAAACATCATAGACAAGGGAATCTATCACCTTTAGTCAACATAGCAAGGAGGGAAACTATAGCAACAACCCAAACTAAACATACATCATATGAGAGAAACACTTCATGAGTCACCTCAAGGGAAGCTTGTGCAATGCATGAATAAGATCACATAATCCTACCCATGCTAAGCTAGAAACTTTAGGCTCTTCATTCATATGTATCATCTCTTATTTTCATATTAAGCTCATCACAAGGAACAAGGGGAATCACATCAAGTCATACATGTGTATCTCATCATAAAGGACAAGGGTAATCACCTCAAGTCATACATATCATGGAATCATAAAGACAAAGGATATCACCTCTAGTCATACATATCATGGAATCATAAAGACAAGGAGAATCACAACTAGTCATACATATCATGGAATCATAAAGACAAGGGGAATCACCTCTAGTCATACATATCAATGAATCATAGGTATTCGCCTCCATGTTCATTTTAAGGTGTAATGTAGGTATTCACCTCCATATCACCACATAAGGATCATAGGTAATCACCTCCATGATCAACATAAAGGCTAATGGGTAATCACCGCTTGCCTTGGGAGTCATACATACATACATACAAAGGGTAATCACCTCACACTCCCCATATCATGACATGGGTAGTCACCTCATGTTTAACTAATTAGGATTAAGGGAACTCACCTCACAATCCTATCATGTAAAGATCTTTGGGGGACTTACCACAACCTCATCACATTTCATAGCCCATTGGACTTAGATTCATTATAGGTAAGACTAGCCTTTCAACCTAGAATCATTCTATGTGAGAGAACCTTTCATATCATATCATATTCATGCATAATATCATTTCTAGAATTCTACATTAGACATGGATATCATCATAACTCAAGTGATTTTATCACTTCATACATTCAACCATTCATTAGGTAGGTTAGGTCAGTATAAGCTTTCACCACAATTCTACCTATTAGACTTCTATTCTCATATAAACTTTACTCTTAAAGCCTTAACATACATAATTCATCACATTGGATTTACTCTTAAAACCCTAGTGATAAACATCCATGACTACAAGTCTTACTCTCAAAGCTTTACTTCATACAATCATCATGCATATCTAGACTACAAGACATTCTAGTCATAAGCTTCATCTTTACGCAATTCTAGTCATAATTCATCATAAGGGTTCAATCTCAAACTTTTATAGTCATGATCAATCGTATATACTTTAATCTAATTCCATTCATGTTTACATGCTTCTATTCTTGAACAATTACTATACATGACATCAATTCTAGAAGATCAACTCTAAGTCTTCAATTTCACTTCACAGGGCATAAACCCACATTCTTCAATTTCATCAATTAGACTAGAGTTAACCATGGAAAACACATAATATCATCATAATATCTTGATTCAATACTAAATCAATCATAAACATGTACTATCCACTCGATTAGAATCATACTCAATAATACCCACAATATTGGAAGAAACCCTAGTTAGAATTGGGGGTTTATCTTCACAATTGGGGGAATTCTAGGGGGCTCCATGGATGAAAGAATACATGGATGAATAAGCTAACATACCTTGGATATAAAGCCCTCACAAAAGCTTGTAACAATGGATTCTTGACCTAGCTTGAACCCTTCTTCTTCTTCTTCACTTTCTAGAAAGAGAATTTTTGGGAGGGAATTGGGTTCTTTGGTGAATTGAAAATAATGTCTAGGATAAATGTATTTAGTGGTCTATTAGGTTTATATAGGTGGTCTAATTACTAATAAAACGACAACACTTAACCCCTAACTAATAATGAATTAACCCCTAAGTCCCTAACTTAAAACAATTTAACCCTAACACTACCTCACCCAGGAGACCTCGACCCACGGACCGTGGGTGGGTCTACGGACCATACTGGTCCTTCGTGGGTGGTTTCCTGCAACTCTAAAAATGGTCCTTGACCCACGACCCCTTCCCACGGGGCGTGGGTCCACCTACTGTCCGTGGATCCCCAACTGTGGGTGGACTGTTTTGGTGAGTTTTTAGGGGCTATTTTAGGGTCCTCATCAAGGACCCTTGGTTGGTCCTTGGGGGGTAGTTCTTTGACGCCCTAACCCTAAAACCTTCATTCTAAGTACGGGAAGTCATTTCTACACTCTAACCCCCACGAAAAACTCTAGAACCCTTACGTAAGGCTCTAGTTTAACCTACTAGTTTTCTGGGTGTTACACCATGGGTTGGAAATTTTTTATAGGAGGTTTGTGAGGGATTTTAGTTCACTAGCCGCTCCTCTAACCGAGGTCATCAAGAAGGAAAAGCCTTTCATTTGGCGTATAAAACAAGAGGAAGCCTTTAGAATCTTAAAGGAGAAACTTAGTTTCACTCTTGTACTTCAACTTCCCAATTTGGAGAAGATGTTTGAAATTGAGTGTGATGCTAGTGGAGTAGGCATTGGTGTGGTCTTGATGCAAGAAGGGAAACCCATAGCTTACTTTATTGAGAAGTTAAGAGGAGCTTCATTGCAATAGTCTACCTATGATAAAGAACTTTATGCCCTATTGAGAGCTTTAGCGAATTGGCAACATTTTTTTGTGGCATAAGCAATTTGTGATTAGAATCGATCATGATGCTTTGAAGCATATTAGGGTTCACAATAAGCATAATAGAAGGCATGCCAAATGGATAGAATTTATTGAGTCCTTTTCTTATGTGATTAATTATAAGCAAAGCAAAAAGAATATTGTGGCGGATGCTTTATCTAGAAGATATGCTTTGATGAATACCTTGACTTCTAGATTGATGGATTTTGAGAGTTTGAGGGAGTTATATTCTAATGATGATGATTTTGGAGAAGTCTTGGGGGAGTGTCAAGTGAACTTGAATAGGTGTGTACAAGTTGTTAAGAAGGGTAATGATGCTAGAACTCCTAGGTTTGAGTTGAAAGATGGCTATTTGTTTAGGAGTGGAAAGCTTTGTGTACCTATGTCCTCATGGAGAGAGTTGTTAGTGAAAGAGGCACACAATGGAGGTTTGATGGGTCATTTTGGAGTGTCAAAAACCTTAGCTATTCTTAGTGAACATTTCTTTTGGCCTAAGATGATAAGAGATGCGGAGAGAATTTGTGCCAGGTGTTTGGACCGTAAGCATGCTAAATCTTGTACCCAACCCCACGGGTTGTATACCCCTTTGCCTATTCCTAGCGGCCCTTGGCTAGATATTTCCATGGACTTTGTTGTTGGTCTCCCTAGGACTAGGAATGGTAAGGATAACATCTTTGTTGTTGTGGATAGATTTTCTAAAATGGCTCGCTTTATTTCTTGTCATAAAAGTGATTATGCATCTCATGTTTCTTCATTATTTGTTCATAATGTGATGAAATTGCATGGTGTTCCCCAAACAATTGTTAGTGATAGAAATTCAAAGTTTCTAAGCCATTTTTGGAGGTGTTTGTGGGGAAATTTGGGAGCTAAGTTACTATTTTCTACTTCTTGTCATCCTCAAACGGATGGTCAAACCGAGGTGGTTAATAGAACCTTAGGTAACATGCTTAGGGCTATGGTTAAAGGGAAGTTAACTTCTTGGGAGGATCAATTGCCACTAATTGAGTTTGCATATAATAGAACTATTCATAGATCTATTGGCATAACCCCTTTTGAGTGTGTTTATGGCTTTAATCCCTTGACTCCATTAGATTTAACTCTTTTACCCAAAGATGTTATGGTGAGTATAGATGCAAAAGCTATGAAGAACATCCATGAGAAAGTAAGAATGCGAATTGAGAAAACCAACAATGATGCAACCAAAAGAGCCAACAAGGGACGAAAATGAGTCACCTTTGCACCCGGTGATTGGGTATAGGTTCATTTTTGGAAGGAAAGATTTCCAAGCAAAAGGAAGAACAAGCTTATGCCAAAGGAGATGGACCTTTTCAAGTGCTTGAGAAGATTGGGGATAATGCTTACAAAGTGGACTTACCAAGTGAGTATTTGGTCCATAATGTTTTCAATGTTAGGGATTTATCTCTTTTTTATGTAGGTGTGGCGAATTCGAGGACGAATTCTTTTGAAGAAGGGGAGAGTTATGTAGACCAAAGTGACACTACTTCAAGGAGGCCTTTCACAAGGAGTCAAGCTAAGGACCTTCAAGCATTGCAAGCTTTATGGACGAAGATGGAACCTTTGGAAGGCTCCAACATGGAAGACTTGAAGATATTTAATATATTAAGTGCTCTACCATTTTAATTACTTTGTAATTTTAATGAGGGGCAATTGGTTCTTGTATTTTATTTGTGACTGATACATAAGACATTGTTGATTCATAAATCAAATAACAAATACATACATGAGACAATGTTGATAAATAACATCTGATACATAAGTTTTTTTTGTTATGCTAAAAAATAAAAGAAACGTAAAATTAAATAATAAATTCATAAATCACGCAATCACATTGTAGTCTCTGCTAATCAATCTCTCACAACAACTTGAAACAAATAAAATTTCTTCTCCTAAATCGTCCAAAATTCTTATAATTTTGATTCAAAATTATCAAAAATTTGAGCAGTTACATCATGAATATCTCGATTTTGTTGAGACATTCAAGAATATGAAAAAAAAAATGTATCTGTATTGGTTGTCAATCTGTAGTTTTGACTTCTTCCGAAGGTGGAAGTAAATTACATCAATTTTCTGCACAATAAATCATAAAAATCAAAATATAAGATTTAAAAAAGATAAATATCATAATTTGATAAATAATGAAGTAGTCAACATTGCCACTGATATGTATCATATACCTGTTGTTGGATTTGATACACAGTGCTCCAGTTATAGAACATTATGATTTATGTATCAAGATTATTATTGTGTAATATGTACATATACATCGCATTCTAAGTTGGATAAGACTGAACAAATATTAAAGAGTGCAGATACATAACACACGATTTTTTTACTGTCTATATAGCCTTTTAAATTTGAATAAGATTGAAGATACATTAAAGAACTTGATACATGTAAATGATACATTAGGTAGTGGTTATGTATCAAGTACATTTATATTGAACATGATGAAACTAATCGAAGATTCAACAACATTAGGGTTATGCATCAATACCTTAAATATGAATATGATACATTGCATAAAATAAAGGCTACTGTAGCAGTGATGTATCTGATCAGTGATAACACTAACAAAGGATAATTTAAGAATCAAAATAAACGAGATACATTAAAAATCAGTATCTTTAATAGTGATGGTCGTGTAATGGTAAATCCATCTTTTTACCCTTTTTTTGGGCATTTTTTCAACAGTAGATTTAGAACTCGAGCATGTGTCCTTCCTCGACTTCTCCGCACTCAAATTCTTCATGATTAATGGGTCGTTTCATCGCTTTGATCTATTTTCATGAAAGTTTTCATCCTCAAAATCAAATACACAAGGTACACCCCTCTTCACCTTCTCAACATTTTCATGTATCAACTAAGTTCGTTTAAATAAAAAGATACAGAGAAACATGAGAACATCGCTTTATCAATAATGTACCATAATTTTGAAACAACTTATAAATGCAGTAAATATAAAGAAAATGTATACCCTTAGCAGTGCGGGTCTAGAAATCGCATTTGCAACTTTTATACGCCCTTTTGGGGGGTGTCACAACCCAAGATAGCCTCTAGGCGTAACATGGCGTATAAGACCCCGAAAGGCCCCATATAAGACACTTAGCTTTCTTCATACACGATAATAGGAATATAAAAGATTTAAAGACAATTGCAACATAAAAGAGTTTATAAAACTGAAGCGGGAGTCTAAACATCGTCTCAAAGACATCTAGTACATAAGAGTAACCGGGACGCAGCCAGTACATCAAGTCCGAAAACTGAAAAGTAAAGACAAAGACCTGGATAACATATTGGTCCTCGGAATATGAGGGACTCACCACAGGTCTAACATCTCGATCCTCAGAATATGAGGGACTCACCACTACTAAGTAAAAGCTGAAGGTGACTCCTAGCCACGAGAATGAGAACCTGTAACGTCGGACCTTACATTGGAGAAACAATGTAGGCAAGAGTATGCATTAATACAAAAATGCACTAAGTATGAAAGTCATGCATAAAACATTTGAAAACATGCTAAAAAGGGACATTTTCATAGACATGCAATGACCAAGCTAAAACATGAGGTAAAAGAGTTAAACAACATAAGTCATAGAAACATGGTCAATGCAAGCTAACATCTTTCAACTTTTTGTGAGATACTTATAGAAGTAACCTTAATTCATTATTGTGGGAGATTTACCTTTAACCGACATATAAGACCATGTGAGTTATCAACACGGACTGCTGTGTCTTCCCCACATCGAAAATAGGTGTCCTACTTGCCAAGGTAAGACCATGAACTTCTAGCTTAAGTGGATCCACTAGCCAATGTCTATCTAAGACAATCATCCTATGGAGGCACATAGGTATGGAATAAATAGATCGCTACTAGAAACCCGACCTCTACTAACGGGAGAGCTTCCATCTCAATATCCGCTCGGTGCTAAGCGTAAATTCTACGGAGTAGTCATTTTCTTAACTTGTCTTCATCATCCATGGAGGGGCACGTCATGTTTCCAATCCAAGCTAATTCATAATTCATCCATGGAAAGGTACTATTAAGACTACCAATCCAAGCTCGTTTTCATTAGAATAGCTCCTTAACTTTGATATGAGAAAATCTTTCAACCTTAGAATCCTTTACATGAGAAAACCTTTCACATTCATGCTTTTATGTGTTTATGAGAAATCCTTTCACAACACAACATCATTGATACTTTTTTCTCAAAGCATCCTTAAAACATTTACATCTATTTCATAAGAACATGCATAATTCCATAATTCTCCTTTCATAATTCAAAACCCACTTTTAATCATCATAATCTAGAAAATATGGGTTAGGCATGGGTTCATGAGAATTCATCATAAATCATGTAATTATCTCAATTCATGCTTGATAGATCATAAAACAATTAAGTAAATCAATATTTAAGAGAACTCATGACATGGAAGAAAACCCTAACTCAATTGGAGAATTCTAGCTTTTGAAATTGAAAAATTTGGGGACTTCATGGAGAAAAGGGCTCCATGAATGAAGACTATTATCAAAGCCCTTAAGAATTGGGAGAATTGCAAGCTTGATCCTTGAAACCCTAGGTTGACTCCTTCTTCTTCAAGCTTTCTAGAGAGAGAAATATTTTGGAGAGGAAGATTTGTTCTTCTTTTAGGAATTTGAGAGAATGATTTCAATTGGAGAAATTTGGGGGTTAAAACACTTATATAGGGCTTTAGGTGAAGGGTAAAACGACATAGTATTAGGCTAGAATAATTAGGAAAAGACCCAAAAGCCCCTAGGAAAAATAATTGCCGACACCATCGACGCTGGGGACCTACAGTCCGTGGTTCCACCAATAGACCGTCCTGGCCAACCGTCGATAGGTTCAGAGACCCTGACCTTAGGACCTTAAACGATGGGACACACCCACGGGCCGTGGTCCCAACGACGGACCATGGGTCCCGACCGTGAATCTCAACTTTTGACCCTAGAATTTCTCTAAGTCTAGGACTCACCTACGAACCCTTCCTACGGCTCGTGCATGGGATGATGGACCGTCCTGGTGAACCGTCGAAAAAGTACTGAAACTTGACATTTTGAAAAACTTGACTGGCCAATCCATCGGCCTACCTACGGTCCGTGTGTCAGACGACAGACCGTTGGTTGCGTCCATCGGTTCTGGCACCAGATTTCTAAAAAAAAGCTGACTCTTCTACCTTTTTGAATCTGAGGTGTTACAGGGGGAGTTGCACATTCTTCTTCCCATTTTGCCAAAAAACTCTCAATTTTTGAATCAAAATTGTCGACAAAAATTTGAGATACATTGGAGATCTGATACATCATTGAGGTGAAGAAACAAGAGCCTTGATTTTCAATATATCCGCTATGCATTAATACAATAGACAAAAAAGGCTGAAGAGCCTGGATCATCTATTCCTTTTATAATACTGTGTAATCATTTATTGAATTGTGATTTCGAGATGGATAGATTTATCAATACATTACTATTTATGTATCTTGTTTAAATTGATAAGTGTTGTATTTCTACTAAGTACATTAAATAAGTAATTGTTGTCCATAAGATGTTAGGTTTGAGATCGATACATTATTGTTTGGTAATTACTATGTAATCAGATACATTTATTATAAATTTGAATTTACGTATCATGCCTAAAAAATTAGTACATGATACATTATTATTTATGTATCTTATTTTGTTTGAGAAATATGATATTTTATATATAAAAAATACATTATACATGTAATTGTTCCAAAATAGTCTTTTTTGTGTGATACATAACACAAAGTTTATGTATCAAGTACATTTATATTGAACATGATAAACACTAATCCAAAATTCAACAATATTAGGATTATGTATCAATACCTTAAATATGAACATGATACATTGCATAAAACAAAGGTTATTGTAGCAGTTCTTCTCCCATTTAGCATGACTATTGTTGTTTTCGATCGTCAAAGAAAACTGATTTTTGTTGAGTAACAACAACCTTGTTGGATTTGCTATAAGGATTATAAGTCTCTTCAAGATTTTTGGCCTTGGCAATAAAAATTTCTTTGAATTGGTTGAAAGTTGGAACAGTCTCTTTGAATTGGTTGAAAGTTGGAACATCATAAGTATGACACAAATATACTCCAAAAGCAGACATGAATGTTCTGTCGTCCCGATCAATCCTATCTTCATGAATTGTTGAAGGGAATAGTAAAGACGGAAACTACCTATTCAATAGTTTGAATCTGATTGACTGGAGAGAGAAACCTTTTGAAATCCAAATTGAGATGAAGGTTGTAACTGATAAGATTGTTGGAGTGAAATAGGGAGAAATTAAAGGAGTGAAAAAAGGAACGAGGAAACGTGGGTTTGAGTCTGGAATAGTTATGTATCCGGAAGACTTGAGATTTGGGGGAAAACTAGGGATTTTGGTAATATTTTTTTTTAGAATAGAAGGGAATAATAGAAAATAAGGTAAATAAAGATATGTTTATAGGTAATTTTTCCATAATATAAAGAGGTATTACGTCTCAAACTTGATGGACCAATTTGTCATTTTTAAGATTCGAGAAAATGACAAAATGGTCCCTGTTTGAATTCAACTAACTGAAAATAAATACTATAAAGAGAAGCGTTGAGAATCAAAGTTAAGGTCCGGTCCATCAATGGAGAATAGAGAAGACGTGAAGTCAATCCTTCCCTTTTTGCCGGTGTGTCTCCGATCATCTTCTCTTTTCTGGCCACCGCCAGTTGTTGAAGCATTGAAAGCCCTCTCTCAAGGCCCTAATTACAGCAATGTTAACTCCGGCCAAGTCCTCTTCCTCGCAATCTCCGACATTCGGAACTCCCTTTCACTACCTGATTCTTCAATTTCCTCTTCTGCTTCAGACGGATTTTCTCTCTTATTTGATGATGTAAGCCTTTCACTTTTCACTTCAGACGGATTTGTTTGTTTTTTAACTGAATACTTGAAATGTTGGTGCAGTTAATTCCTAGGGATGAAGCTGTTAAATGGTTCGAAGAAGTGGTGCCGAAAATGGCGGATTTGCTATTGCGGTTGCCTTCCCTATTGGAGGCTCACTATGAGAAGGCTGATGGCGGAATTGTTAAAGGAGTCAACACTGGTCTTCGCTTATTGGAATCACAACAGCCTGGCATTGTTTTCCTCAGTCAGGTTTTGTGATTATTACTGCTAGGTTAATTAACAGTTAGGAGTATTTGATAATTCACAGTACTGATCTCTAAAAGAGCTCAATTAATCATTATAACTGTGCCTCAATCTCAAACTACTTGAATGATCAGCAATCCCATTCGTTTATGACCTATTTCATTCCAATGTCAAAAATAATGTCTTTTAAAGCAAATTAGGATCTGTTGAAACAATGTTTTGGGACGCGCCTGGACTAACTCGGGATGAGGCACTCCTAAAATGCCCTGGTCTAACATATGGAGCTCTTGTCTCATGAGAATTATGCCTAAAGCGTCTGTACATATCTTGGGATATGTCCAATGCCTACACAGGGGACTCACTCCACAGTTCTTGTGCAATCATGTGTAATTACTAATTGGCCTTGTGGATCCTCCAAAAGTTTATTAACTAGCTATTGACTCTTCAAGAGCCCTCTTTATTAGTCACATTTCAGAAGTTGAGGACATAAAAGGTAGAAATAGTAGACCTAGTATCGTGAAAGTAAATTTTGATGGGACCTTTCAAATGAAGAATCTTCATGTTTTAACTTTTGTTTTGTCTTCATTACTCAATTTCCTACATTTTTTCTCTTCAAATCTTGTTTGATATTCTATTTTGTTTTATAATAGTATTGTCCTTTTTGTGTATCATGATTATGAACTTGCTATTTAATAGTTAAGTATCAGGGAGTAACAATTTACAAATACTTATATTCATCAAATGTAATTTTTGTATTGAATTATAATATGAATTGTTTGCTAATTTATTAGCTTGTTGAAAGCACACAGTTTCAAGTTGTATTACGTAATTGTGACTTATTCTTATAAGCCTAAATTTCGTTTCCTAATTTATTTGTCACTTAGTTGTACCTCAAAAAAATAGTTCAATAATGACATGAGTAGTCTCTCTCTTAAGAAAAAAAAATTAAATTATAGTATTAACTAAAAAAAGGCTTTTGTGTTCATTTACTTATCAGGAGTTATCGATAACATTTTCTTCCTAAGATGGTATTTCTTTTCTTTTAATGTTGGGATTCGTGGTCATAGTACTTTTACTTATAAACTTTTGTATAAATCATGGTTTTGTTAGAACTTCTAGAATATTTCTTCTTTTGAGACTGAACTTTTAGAATGTTTGTTAAAATTTTTAGCACTTCATTTGACTTCTTAATTTTATAATTTTAATACTTTTCATATTTTTTCAACTTTTGTTTTTATGAATAAAAAAGTTAACAAAATTTAAAGACCCATGGGGCTTACGCCCATGTCTTGGGACGTATGCCTCACCTTGTTTTATATAAAATGTCTTGCCCCGCACCCGTATCTGCCCTTAAAACACTGTCTAAAAATTATAGTTCTCTAATTTTCACATGAAACCAGAGTAAAATGACTCAAAAGTACTCCTGGCAAACACTGAATTGTAAACAAACACAATTCTAAGCTTTTTACTAGTAAAATAAACACCCCCCCCGCCCCCTGCAGTTTATTGTGGCATGCGGTTGAACGAATGGTGAAGTTCTCTTTGAAATTTAAAAAATGTCATCATGAGTTGCAATTCTGATAAAGTTGCACTATAGTGTGAATTGGAATTTGATTCTTAACTTTGCAGCAAGTATTTATAGCGTAAAGTGATCATGATTGTCAATCTTTTTCTTTCAGGAATTAGTCGGTGCTCTTCTTGCATGTTCCTTCTTTTGTCTATTCCCTACCAATGATAGAGGTGCCAAACATCTCCCGATGATCAACTTTGATCATTTGTTTGCGTATGTTTTATTGGCTGTCTATCTTTTTATATCTTTTTTTTTTTGGAGAATGATAAAGTCTTTTTTTTATAGCTGTTGTACTTAATTTTTTTTATTTTTTTTGAAATTGGTAACTTATAGCTGTTGTACTTATCTCTCACAATGGTTCTTTCATATGTCTTTCATATCGTGTTCTATGTTCTGTGTTAAGGTTTTTGAACACAATCTTATTTCTTTTCAGCTGTAGGATAACTGCATCCACAAACATAGGCAGATTTCAATAATCTTTATGTTTGAACCCTTGATTTCTAACAATCTCCTACCAAATCAGCTACAATACAAGCCAAATTTATACAGCACGTGAGCCTACTTGCAGGCTATACTTCCCCTCACTTTGTCCTACTTCAATTGATTCTGATATAGTTATAATTGTCAACTCTTCTCAAAGAACAGCTTCTCCATTTCAATAACTTTAACTTGAGAAGAGTTTGTTCATAAGTATTTTGTGTTTGTTGTGACGGCATTGGAAATAATATGGGTGAGTTGAATGTCATGTTTTCTGATGCAGTCTTCTCTACCTACTGGGTACTGTGGTCTTTCACTATCCTACCACTGTTGTTTTCCAGTGCTTTTGAGTTCCATCCAGCATGTTTCAGCCATCCACTTTTTTTTTGTGTTGTATGCGCAAAAGTTGTACATCATAAATGTAACTGCGAGATAGAAACATAGATTTCTTTGTGTTGGTTACTTGTAAATGGTGGAGTTCAAGAACCAATACTGCACTACATAATATGTCTAGACTCTAGATTTACTGATTAGCAAGATTATACATGACTCTTCCATGAAAGAAAGCAAGACATATCATAGGGGTTCCACTTCCCCAGAAGCCCCATTTAACACCAGAGAAAAATGTAGCATTGATAAGTTGAAAGCATATGCCTCAGTATGTACTATCAGCTCATAAAAATGGAATCACCATAAGTAGAAAATACAAGAGCACTAAAAGAAACAGTTTGTTCAGCATTCTGAATGAGGTTAATGTGGTTAACCATTTTGTTAAACATGGAGGAGATAGTTTAGATGTATTAAAGTCTTCAAATAAGCTGTAAAGCTCTTAAGCAGAAAATCTTATGGAGAGTGGTGAATCGAGTAACTTGTGAGTCGTTTCTTTCAGTATTCAGAATTTTCTTTAATATGTATTGTGTTTCTAGATCTGAGTATTGTTTTTTCCTGATTGAAAAGTGTCCATTTAAGTGTTTGAGAGAAAAAAATTGTGTAAAGAAACGAAGCATGTTGAAATTGAGACCATTACAAGATACTGACATTTTGTACTCATATCAATCACTTAGTGAGGAGTTTGAGCTAAGCAATATGAGACAGATAATGGTTGCTGAGCTATTTCACAAGAAAAAAGGGTCTAGGATAGCATCGTAACTATTGTTTATCAGGAGTAACCCACGCCTGTAAAAAGCAGAGTATAGCTTTTTAGTTCTGAAGCTATTTATAGAAATTATCTACTGAAGCTGTTGCCTTATGCTCTTTTATGGTTGCAACATGCCATTTTATGTGTCAGATTTTCTAAATGCAGAAAGGAAGTTCATCCGGTAAAGAACATGTTTTTCAGGTATCTGTATGATCAGTATGACGAGAAACTTGAAAATAAATTGAAGTGCATTCTTCACTATTTTGAGAGGATTGGCTCATTGATACCTGCGGGCTACATCTCCTTTGAGCGAAAAGTTCTTGCTCTAGAACATGGTACATTTTCTTTTCCTTATCCAAAGGAAAATTTCTGGAGCCAATCCAGTATTTCCCTTTGCCCTTTTAAGGTAATAAATGAAACTATATTTTTCTCCTTTTTGTGATAGAAGATGTTAGTTTGCGAAGGGATGACTTCTTTCTGTTTCTTTATAGATTTCCAATTCAGGCTTAATTGAGGATCAATCAAGTGAAGCTATTGAAGTGGATTTTGCGAACAAGTATCTTGGAGGTGGTGCTCTCAGTAGGGGCTGTATACAGGTTTCTTTTATTTCTCGACATATTTTCAGTTTTATGTTTTGATATACTTGTTAACAATTAGTCTATTACTCCCTACTTCCCATTTTATAATACGATATTTGATTTGGCAGTAGTTTAAGATGTTAGATTTGACATATATATGTACTCCTATGTGTGTGACAAACTTTCCTTGCTAGTAAGTCCCAACAAGAATGAATGATACCTTTCTATATTTAGTAATAATGGGACTTTTAAATTTCTTGTTTACCCTTAATGAGATAATTTATAGCCACACAAATATCTATGACTTATTTAGACTACAAGTTTCAAAAGTCTTCCTTTTGTTCCATAAACTCCATACCAGCTAGATACCATTACAATTGTGATGGAGGGAGTGTTTTGTCTGTGTGTATATATATATATATATATATATATATATATATAAGATAGATAAATAAATAGATATGATATATATATTAGTAGTAGAAGAAGAAGAAAATATCAAAGTAATAGTTTGAAGCCCTCAAAAGTTTAGAATTTGAATATTTTAAACGGAAAAGGGCCAAAAATACCCTTGAACTATTTGAAAAGGTTCAAATATACCCCTCATCCACCTATTGGGTTAAAAATACCCTTCCATCCACCTTTTTGGTCTACTTTTACCCTTAAAACTAACATTCTTTTCCTTTTCAATTATTATTATTATTTATTACATGACTTCTTCTTATTAGATAAAATTAAATTTCAACCTATTAAATTTTGCCCAACCTGCTCCGATCCATGACCCAAACACAACTGAAAGACCCATTACAAATAAATGATGGATTGATTGATCTATCTTTCTCCCTGCATTAGATAAAGCTTTGGTAGAAACTGAACAAAGATTTAGGTGAAACACAAAAGAATCGAAGGAAGCGGAAGAAGGGGTTGAGCACCAAATTTTTAGTCCAACATCTTATTGGTACTAACTACTATCACCGTTAATAAAAATACATTCTTGACCAAGTATAAGCTCAGCCCACAAAATGGCTCAACTTATGTCATTTTCATCTCAGATTGAAATAATTAACTAAATTTGATGGAGACATGGCAAACCTTCAGCTTTGATGGAGAAAAAAGTTTCAAAATCAATACCTAACTCGAATCCTTCAACTTCAACATTGTATTGCACTAGAAATCTGACCATTTGGTTTGAAATTAGACTTGAAATTGTTGAATAAGAGAGGAGAGAAGAAGAAAAGAGGTTATGAGGGTTAACCAGTTAAGGGAGAAAGAGAGATGATAAATCTATTTTTTATTTTTAATGAATTTGGTTTTGGGTCATGGCCCATGGGCTATGGTTATGGATCGGAGCGAGTTGGGTAAAATTTAATGGGTTGAAATTTAATTTTATCTAATAAAAAGATGTCATGTAATAAATAATAATAATAATTGAAAAGGAAAAGAATGTTAGTTTTAAGGGTAAAAGTAGACCAAAAAGGTGGATGGAAGGGTATTTTTAACCCAATAGGTGGATGAGGGGTATATTTGAACCTTTTCAAATAGTTCAAGGGTATTTTTGGCCCTTTTCCATATTTGAAATTTTGAAAGTTGTATAAAATGAAATGTGTCAAATCATGGGACGCCCAAAATAGTAATGGTTCTTTTTTACTTTTTATGTACCTTCTTGGTACTAGTTATCAGTAAGATTATCTACCTTATCCAGAAAAAAAGTTTGTCACACTCACAAAAGGTATAACTACATTGGCAAGTTAGAATTAATTGGAGAAATTTTGAAGGAGAGTAATGGGATTCTGAGAATTTATGAACCCTTAAACAAGGCCTTGGCTCAATGAAAACCTTCTTGGACTCGGACAATATGCTAACCATTTCAGAGGAAGAGAACCAGTACATGCAAAGGCCATACGAGGGCACAATAGATTGTATTGCTGAGATCCCAGGGTGTTATCGTAGACTGCATTGATGACAAAGCTCCAAGTACAGACGGTTTCACCAAGGATTTTTACAAGAAGTTTTTAGGGCACAATCAAATCGTATATTATCATGACGATCAATCATTTCCACACTCAAGGTTCATTAGAGAAAAGTGTCAGTGCTTCTTATTAAGCTTTAATTCCAAGAAGAATTGTGTCAGTGACAACTCAAGCCACACAAGTGATTTGTCGGAATTATCCCTAGGAGAATAAACCCCAGAAAGAACCCACTCAAACCCTTTTTTGAAGCATCAATCTCCAAATACAGAAAATCTCCCCTTTCGACCAGGTTCCAACTGACTGAAAAAATGTCGTGGGAAGTGCTGAACTTTTGTTTGTTGCTGGCAGAGAAAATCCGCTTTCCACTTCCTGACAAGTAGCTTCAAAAGGCGCCACTTTTCTGTACTATTAGTCCCCATCACGGAGGGGATTTCCCTACCAATAATTGTTATTAAACTCCAAATAATCATATATGCATCTAATTAAGAAGGTTCTCTTAAGAATTAAGAGTGTAACTTCTAAAAGAGAACTAAGAATCTAAAAGAAGAGGGATCCTATTTTAGTATTATAGCCTGTTTGGACAATCTTCTTGGAGGCGCTATTTGAGGTGTTTGACAAACAAAAATGGTGTTCTTGAGAAGCACCCACAATAGTTAATCTGCTATTAGGAAGAAACTACAATTTTTTTGCTTTTTCCAAGAAGTAGAAGTTAAAGCAGAAAATTAATTTTTCAAGACCAAAATATCCTTACCATCTATTTATATTTATCAAACTATGCATCGTTAATTTAATACTTAAAGCTTCTAACGAAATACACCTCTTTTCTTTTTGGTTTCTACTGTATATGTTCCTTTTTTCTCTCTCCCTCTCTCTCTCTGTCTCTCCCTCTCCCTCCCTCTCTCTCTCTGTCTCTCTCTCTCTCCCTCTCTCCCTCTCCCTCTAAAGTAGTCCATCAACTATAAGTACAAAGCTACATTTCCCTTTTTTCTACCCTCTCTTGCCACTAACTGTCCTCTTGCTCTTTCCAATGACAAAGCCATCGCCAAAATACTCACAAGTTATTGGAATCAAGTTAATATTTTTTCTCTATGTATGATCTCTTTTTGTTTGCACTATACCCGTTTTAAGATTTATTTTTAATAGATTGATCAAACTTTAATATTGTATGTTTAATTATTTCAAATAATACCTCAAAAGAATTTCCTTCATTGTGAAACTTGTCATGGTATATGAAAATTTGTCGGGTTCTTGATTCTTTTACTTTTAATCATCAAATTGTAACTATGTCATTGAGCTGAGTAAGATTTATTTCCTTCTTGTAATCAAACAAACAAGATAAAAGAAAAGGAACATAGGGAAAATGGTGAAATACTTGTTAGTGCCCGTTTGGATGGGCTTTTAAGTTGGTCAAACTGACTTTTTTAAAGTCAGTTTTTGACTTGTTAGAGTGTTTGGCAATTATCAAAATAACTTATTTTAAGTCAAAAGTGACTTATTTTAAGTTAAAAGTTAAAAGTAGGGTGACCTCTACTTTTTTTTTTTAACTTAAAAGTCATTCTACTTTGACCAAGTATATTACTTTTTTACCCTTAATTCTTTTAATCAATTCCCAAATTACCCATGTTGAATTAAAACCTTATCATCTCTTTCCCTCAATTTTCTTTTCGCCATGGAGCGGCTGCTGAAGCTTTCCTTTTCGCCATGGAGCAGTGTGAAGTAATCTTCCGTTTCTCTCCATTTTCTTTTGATTTTCTCTCGATTTTCTTTCAATTTTCTCTCGAATTGTTGCATCATTGGATTTGTTTCTCTTTGTCTCGATTTCTGTTTTCTTTGATAGCAATGGTATCTTTCGTTTTTTTTTTTCGATTATGTATTATTTTTTTTGCGTCTTCTGTTGCTGTTCCTGTTTTGTGTATTTTCTGTTTTGTGTATTAATTTTGTTTTAATTTTTTTTAGAAATAAACACCTTAAATTAATCAACTTTTTATTATGTTAACAACTTTAAGGGTATTTCAGACATTTTGATAAAAAAAGTGTTTAACAACACTTATTTGCCAAACACATCAACAACTTTTTTTTCAACTGCATCACTTTTATCCAAACACATAACTACTTATTTTTAAAATAACTTTCAGCACTTTAAAAAGTTACTTTTTAAAAGTTACTTTTTTTAAGCCAATCCAAACGGGCTTAGTCTTTCTTTTCAGTATTTTCTCCATATAACCTTCTTATAGTTTTCAATCTTTTTTTGTAATGCACTCAATAATACTAGATATTCAAGAATATTCTATTGGTTTAACTATATATTTTATTGATTAAAAATAATCCAATATATATTTCTTATAGTTTTCATAATAAATATTTGAAATAATTTCTCCATTTAAATAATCCTAATTGTAAGTTGAACCTTGACTATGTTGCTCGGACTTGGGTGCAAGTACCCGATTCGGGTGCGGATCTAGAGGTTGAATTCTTCATCACATAAATTCTAGGATTCGGATGTATGGATCTGAGTGCAGATACCAGTGTTGGGATACGGCCAATAAATGTATATTACAACATTATATGTATTTCGATTTGTTAATTGGATTTAAACCTAATAAAACTTCATTCCTCATAAACACCAATATTTTCTTCTTACCTCGCATAATAAAAGCATTCTCATACGTT